>PVJC01004857.1:0-61726 GCA_004026665.1 Murina feae
CATGCAAATTTGACCGTTACCACCAGCCAATCAGAGCGGCTGTATGCAAATTAACCCAGCCAAGATGGAGGCCAACAGCCAAAGTCTTCTGTTGCAACTGCCTGCCTAGGCTGGCTGAGCCTCTGCTCACAGCCATGCCCACCAGCCAATCAGAGCGGCTGTATGCAAATTAACCCAGCCAAGATGGAGGCTGGCAGGGTGGCTCTGCACTGGGAAGCCTCTATGACCGGCCGGCATAGCTGTGCCAGGTGTGTCAGCTCAGTGGGAGGGGGGGTCCGGCCTGGGGCCTCCTCGGGGCGTCCAGGAGCAGCTGTCCTGGGTCGGCTGCCTAGCTCCACCCCTGGGAGCCTCCGAGGAGTATCCAGGAGCGCCTGTCCCGGGTCCACTGCCTGGCTCTGCCCTGGGGGCCTCTGTAGGGTGTCCAGGAACGCCTGTCCTGGGTCTGCTGCCTGGCTCTGCCCTGGGGCCTCCTCGGGGGCATGCGGGAGCGTCTACTGCACAGTGCGGAGAATCCGAAGCCAGTCCGCTGCCCAGCTCCACCCCAGGTGTGTTTGCTCAGCAGCAGGGCCCCACCGAGGGATCCTGCACCAGCGTCCACCCCTGGCTTGCCACCCAACTCTGTGCCAGGTGTGTCCCCTCAGCGGTGTGGGCCCACCAGGCGTGTGCAATCGTGGGCCCTCCGGTGGGAAACGTCCAGGCCTGCACTCACCAGCCTTCCATCCCCCAGTGCACGAACCCTGAAGGGGCTGTGGGCAGCCTGAAAATGGCTCTCAGCCTCTCACCCAGGCTGGCCAGGCATGCCAGCAGGTGGACATCTCCCCCGAGGTGTCCCAGACTGCAAGAGGGCACAGGCCGGGCTGAGGGACCCCCACCCCCCGAGTGCACAAATTTTTGTGTACTGGGCCCCTAGTCTATGAATAACTGTGCCAAATGTTTACAAAATGACACTGAGCAGGAAAGAGTGAGTCATTCTGACTGTGGGGTTTGGAGGACCTTGTGAGGTGGAAGTGGGTAGCATGAGGTATCATGGATGATATGAATAGAAATTTTCTGATGACATTATTTTAACATTCAGAAAGCTGGTTATGTTATGTGAATGCGATCTTAGATTCCACTAAAGTGGCCACAATATCAAATAAGCCAATGGTTATTGTGAATGCTGCTGCTATGGGTATGTGGGGTCCAGACTGCAGTTATTTCATTGGCAGGTAAGGAGCCTTACAAAGTTTTCTCTGAGTTAATCTATTTCATAACAAAATGTTTCAGTATAAAAGCACACTAGAAATGTTTTTCATGGTATGTTTGGCTTGATGCTTGTGGCACTGGCATGAAGAAACAAAACTCTTATGTGTACGATGGACCTAGATGACTCCCAGGTGCCTCTGAGGTGGAGATCTGCTTACATGTGATGAAGTGAGGGGTGCTCTTGAAGATTTCACTTATAAAGAGGTGGGGAAAGCATGATTGGACAGAGAAATTGAAGTGGAACATAGTTACAGCAGAGGCACTAGCTGATCCCTCAGAGATGCCCTGATTTGAGATAAGGATATCGGACCTTTGGATATCACATACACCAGTCATTGGATATAGGCTGCTTTTGGGAAGGGTGCATAATCCTGGGCAAGGGGATTCCTTTAGGCTAAAGGTAATTCTTGGAGACAGACTGGTCTATGAGCTGTCAATAGGCACCACTTCCTACACCTGGGGAAATAATTTTCTTGGTCTCAAAGGGGGATTCTGGGTCGTATACTACAGCATCCACTACATAGATAAGGATGGTATTACCATGGTTACCATTTTTAGAGGGGGAGAATGAGACCCAATAGTTTAACTGCTTGCCCAAAGTCCCACAGCAATAAATGGCAGAGTTGGTACCAAAACCCAAGTCTTCTGATTCCAAGCCAAGTTGAATTAAGCAACATTATTTTCTCTCAAAATGTGCAGTAGTGTTTCATTTAAAAAAAAAAAGAATATTTAAAGCCAGTTGAGCTTCAATCATTTAGATTTCACAACTCTCACCTGGGAATCCCCCTTTTTCTTCCAAAACACAAAATTCAGTTCTCAACTTGCCCATGTCAAGGAATTCCTCTGAATGTGCAGTCCCTAAAACAAGGCGGAGTTCTTTCACACACAAACACATGCCTTTGTGCACCTTAAAAGCAGTATATAGGATAGAAGCAGAATATTATTGGAATTATTATTAAATTAATGCAATAACTCAGCATCCAGACCTCTGTGCTATTTTCAGACTAGCATCTATATGCTATGGTATTTTTAGGTATAACACAGCATCAAGACATCTAGGCTATTTTCAGACTGCAGTATAGGAAAGAAACATGAACAAAGGAAGATATGTGTGAAGATTAGGGGAGATTTACAAAGTGGTAAAAAATGTCAGCTTGAGGTAAAAAATAATGAACTTGAAAGCCAGAGAAGAGGAAGCATTTCCAGGAAACGTTCCCTTTATTTCCAACATGCTGCCCTGAGAACTAAGAAGTGAGGCAAGTTTCTGCCTCTGAGAGCTTGGAAGCCAGTTACAGCTGCTAGAGGTCCAGACCCTAAGAACCCGCCGTGTTGGAATTCAGATGATGATCACGTAATTGATGTCAACATTGAAGGTCATTGAAAGAAAATAGGGTTTAAGGATGAGAACGCAAGAAGAGCTTGGATCTTCACCACATTCTCACTGTATGACTGGGGTAAGGATCTCAATCACTTTAAGAACCTAAATAGATTCTCTATGTATGAATAATATCATCATCATAACAACTTTATAGGGTGTTCTATGATGAAATTGAGATATGTAGAAATCTTCTGTCTTTATGAGTAACTGATTTAGTACTCTGTCAGCTTTTTAAATGTACATGTTATTCATGTGGATATGCATGTATGTGCATGTTGGACCTGAAAAGACTGAAATATCATAACTAGACCTTGAAAGACTGAAATACAATATAGCAGCACTGTCTACTGAGCTTTCTGTGACTATGGAGATGTTCTTTGTCTGTGGTAACATGGCAGCCACTGGCCACATCTGACTATTGTACGCTTGAAATGCGGCTGGTGCAATGAGGAATTGAACTTGTAATTTAATTTACTTTTAATTAATTTAACTGTATGTGTAAATAACCATGTGGTCAGTAGCCATCAACATAGATTGGATGTGAAGTATTCAAGATGGAAGGTATTTTAGATATGATCTAATCCAAAGTGATCTTTATAGGGGATAATGTACATACTCTTGAGAGATATGAAATAACATGCTCAGGATTTCACAACCACTAAGTGGGGTTGCAGCAACATTTGATTATGCTCCAATATTCCAAATCACAGCATTGCATTGCCACATGGAATGACAAGAGTAAATGATTTAAAGACATGGGCAGGTTGACAGCAGTGTGGGCCAGGTCTTCCAAACTCCAAAAGTTATGATTATCATCAGTACCATAACCACACTAACTCCTAATTTCTGAACACCTACTCTTTGTGTGGCAGAGAAGAGCCGAGGGCTGTCCTCTTGACCTCCAGAATGATGTGCCTCCCTGCTAGGACCTGAAACTCATACTGGCATACTCCTGCACCTTTGGAGGATATATTACCCATGTTTTGGAGCATACGTATCTCACCAAGGCCTCTGGTATGCTGGCTACTCCTTGCTCGCCTGCTCTGATGAACACAATGCCATCCATACAGTGGCCTGGGGGGTTGTTCTGTGGGATAACTAGATGGCCCAGGTGTCTTCGGGCTGTATTATGTCTTCATTGCCAGCTGGATGTCTGGGGATCAAGTTCCAAAATACCCATCTTAGTGTCTGCTTTCTCAGCCCAATCCTGGCACAGGCTATCGTAGGTTGAATGCCCTGGGAAGCCGACTCTAAGACACAGAGGAGTGTGCAGGAGATGGCTATTCCAGAGAGCTCCTGGGATTAGCATCATCTGGCAGAGAGGGACAGGGAGGAGGAATGGGCAGAGGGACGAGCGGGGCTGCAATGTAGAGCCAACATCATAGGTAGCTGTGGAGTGGGAATTACTTTCTGAGTTGTCAAGACATAGGATGAATAGGTTGGGCTTTCATACCTTACATGGATCAGTCATTGGGTGTGAGTTGCCCTAGATGAAGGCACAGTTTTGGGTCAGACATCTTTCTTCAGTGGAAGCAATTCTTAAAAGAGGCTGAGCACTGATGTCTGTCTCAGCATGGCCAGCAACTAGAGAAATCTGAAGGAAATTGCCTAGGGAGCATGTCACAGGCTCCGCCTCCCGTGATTATGAGGAGTTACCAGCACATGCTACTTTTTAATAGAAGCTTCACATAGAGCCTGGATGGGCTTATTAATTTGAATTCTGAGAAGCTCCATCAGCAGTGAACATTGACTTTGAGAGAAAAGACACATTTTGAGCCAAAAAATTCAGTGGACAGTACTAGCACGGGACACGGAAAAACTTTTGTGAACCAAACAAAGAGAGAAGGGGTGGGGTGTGTGGTGAGGAGGTGGGGATATGGGGTGTGTGTGAGGGTGGGTGGGGGGTCTGGCCTAGCAAACCACTAAAAAAGAAATCTTTTTTACAGCAGACCCAGGAACTTATTGAGACCTCATAAAATAATGAGAACCAAGGAAACAACACTCTACGCTAAGTGTCTCTTTCACCGTTTTACAGACTGGGGTAAGATTTTATGAGCTATTTGGCTTTCCCTCTGGATGCCTCTTTGGGATAAGTTCCTGGTTCTTCAGCCAGTTATTTTAACTTTGGGCCAGAGTGTGAGAAGATTCCAAAATAGGATAATAGCCATTGAGGTTTTCTGGCAATGTTCTCCAGATGCTGATCACCACAGGCGCTTAGCCAACTCACAGAGATCAGGTGGATTGGCCAATGTGATGTCTCTATACCTGGGCCTCCTTGGACAGAAGGTCAAGTCTGGTGGCTATGGGAATATGACACTGAGGGTGTCCCCCGATTCCTTCAGTGAGTTTCTGGCACCAAAGAGCTTAGTTTGGGGATAAGTCATCAGATAATATTTATAAGTTTCCTGGATGCTGAGCCAGCCTCAGAATGAGAAGTGAAGTCATAAGTTCTAAGAGCTTAATATCCCTTCTCCTCTCAAGACGGTTTGGCCATCACAGCTGGCTCAGTCTAATCAGTGAGGCAAGAAGCAAGACTCCAAGCCTCCTGCTATCTGCATAGGGCAGGGAAGCAATGACCTCTTCCTGGGTAGTTCTTTGGTATGCTCTTGGGCTGACTCTCCTGGGAACACAGGTCATTAGTTAAAAAAATAAGGAACCATCCTGATCTCCTGTGAGCTTCTCCAGTCATTTAAAGACCCCAAAGCTAATGAGTCACCTATATTCTTTGATGATTTTTTTGCAGTGGAAACATCAAGCTAGCGTGGCACATCAGCTTTCCTAGAAACAAATGGGTCCTCGAGCCAATCTGGGGTCCTCTCATTCAGTCAACTCCACATTTAGGCAGACTTTTCTGCATAAGGTCACCCTTTGTTCATTATATCACATAATCAACTAGGATGAAGAGACACGAATGCTACAAAACTGACCTCAAACCTTTTTCCACCCAGAGACAATCCTGATCCCAAGAATAGAATATTTGTTTGACCTCAGTCAAATAAGACTTGGCAGTAGCAAGAATGGTCAAGCAATTTTCAGTCCCATCTAAAGGGTTCCCGCATGACCTGTCTGAAGGGTCCATGAGCAGACTCTGTTTCTATGAATTAACTTTCCTAAGACCCTCTTCATTATGTGATTTCCTCACTTGGACCAAGTGATTTCCTCACTTTTCGCTCACAAGATCTGGAGACATTTTTGGCTGCTTCACCTGGGGATGGAGAGTAAAAGTGCTAGCGGCATCATCTGGAAGCCAGGGATGCTGCTAACTATGCTACGATGCACAAGGCAGCCCCAAGACCAAGAATTATTTGGTTCCAATATCAATGGTTCAGAAGCTGAGAGGCCTGCCCTGTAGAGGAAAAACAAACTTGCTATGTGCACACAACCTAACTCCCAGGGTATGAAAGGCTGGTATGAGCGGGCATATGCATTCTCAACAGACGTACTGTCACTGCCAAAGGGGTGAAAACTGGTTCTTTCTGGGCCAAGGGGGAAAAGAAAACCTCAGCTTTTTAAAAAAAATCTATAAAGCATAGATACAGATACAGTATGTAACTGGATTTCTAGTATATCTGTAACACTAAGATTTCAAGGAGGGAATCTGATTAGGAAAATAAAAGTTTAAACAGTTTCCTTGGGCAAGGGGAGTGATAAAAATAATTTTTAAAAGGCTGGGAAAAGCTGAAATAGGGTGACTGCGAGTCCTCTACTCTGCCCCTCTGCATGGCAGCCGCATATCCCACTGTGGTGCCTGACTGCCCTCCAACCAGGTTATACTCTTGAGTTTTTCTCTACTGACCATTTGCATGCTGGGAAGCAGAGAGCAGGCTGCTGACCACTCTCTGAAATAAGTAGCATAAGTCTGTGGCTTACAGAAGGAGGTTCTGGGCTTCCAGTAGGTACATCTGGGCTTTTCTGATGCCATTGTGCCTTGAGGTCTCTCTCTTAAATATCAGGAGCACCCCAATGCCAGTGAGCTGAGGCAGTGTACCTGTGGCCATCACAGAAAATATGTTTGACCCCAGAGAAGTTTCGGAAACGTGTGTAGAGAAAATTGGCCTTGGAATTGAAGGATGGCGAGGGAATGCGGAAGGGATAGAGTTTCCCTGACATGCCCTCTCCCACCATGGAACTCATGACGGCTTTATATACCACAGTCCCTACGAAGCCACAAAACCTCCAGAAACAGGGCAGTAAAAAGTAATGAAATGCAATATTCAAAAGACATGGAAAAGCCATGATTTACTTTAATCCTGGGGA
Source organism: Murina feae (assembly GCA_004026665.1). Lineage (NCBI taxonomy): Eukaryota > Metazoa > Chordata > Mammalia > Chiroptera > Vespertilionidae > Murina > Murina feae. Next base: position 6,881 of record PVJC01004857.1, read on the forward strand.
CCAGGAATAATACACCTGCCTGGGAACAGGGGATGGCATAATGTTGGCATAACATTGGGGGTTTAATGATTTTTGACCACATTTTATAGACCCTTTCCTGCAATTAATACTAAATAAAGTCAACATCTTCTCCACCTGCTGCCGCGCTTGGGGCTGTCATCGCGTGGGAGCTGCCCTCACTCACTCCCCGGAGATCACAGACCTTGTTTCACGTGCTCTTCTCCCATTCCTCTCCCCTCAATAATCCCCAGGCCTGTCACTTGAATTGTTTGTGGTAACAATGGGTTTCCATTCTCTTTTTTTCAAGTTAAGCTAATTGAGTTTAGCTTAACCATAGCTGTTGGTGCCTCAGTACATTTTCTCTCTTAATTATGGGGCATAATAATTTTCCTCCCATCCTATTTTTATTTTTAAAAGACACATTTTTATGGATTTAAGAGAGGAAGGGAGAGAGAGATAGAAACATCAGTGATGATGGAGAATCATTGATCAGCTGCCTCTTGCATGCCCCACACTGGGAATTGAGCCCAAAACCCGCACATATGCCCTGACTGGGAATTGAACTGTGACCTCCTGGTTCATAAGTGGAGGCTCAACCACTGAGTAACACGGGCTGGGCTCCCATCCTATTTATAAGTAATATTAATGTTAATGGCTATTCCCCCTCATCACACACATTACCATTCTTTAAGTCTGTCTTTCTCTTCTCTTTCTGAAGTGAACTCTTGAAGTTTTTAGAGGTAGTTTTTTTTTTTAATTGTGTTTTTATTGATTTTACAGAGAGAAAGGGACAGGGAGAGAGAGAAACATTGAGGTGTGGGAGAAATATCAATTGGTTGCCTCCTGCATGCATCCCAAAAGGGGATCAAACCTGCAACCTGGGCATGTTCCCTGACCAGAATCACACTGGCGACCTTTTGGTGCATGGGATGGCGCTCAACTAAATGAGCCACACTAGGCAGGGCTGGAGTTCTTTTCTGTGGCTATACTTGTGTACATTTTAGCCATTTAGGCACACGAATGTCTTTCTTTTTGTTGTTATTTTTGTTTTGTTTTGTATTTTTGTTCATTTTTACCTGAGGATATTTTTTTCCATTGCTTTTCAGGGAGAGTGGAAGGGAAGGAGGGAGAGGAAAAAGATAAGAGAGAGAAACATCAATGTGAGAGAGAAACATGGGTTGGTTGCCTCTGCCACACACCCAACCGGCAACCAACTGGGCTACCAGGGCGATACTCTAACCATGGAGCCACACCGGCCAGGGCGCCACATTCATGTCTTGGTTCAAGGATTACTGGACAACCAACTGGGGCCCTGGTCCAAGATCTCATGATGAAATAAACATAAAACATATGCTCACACTTTGGGAAAGGGACTATCCCCTGCTTTCCAGTCTCTGTGTCCTGAGTCATGTGGAGAAGTTTAGAAAGAAAGCTGAGCAAGAGTGACAAGAACCCTCACTTTGCAAGATCAAGGTAACTCAACGGTAATTCTGAGTTTTAGGGATGTGTGTGTGTGTGTGTGTGTAGTTGCTTTTGGGAGAAGTTGAAAATATTAGCTAGAAACACCACTAGCAATTTCTAGTTGATTCAAATCAGTCTCCTCAGCTTTTCAATATCTTGCCTAGATTCCTGCCCTGTATAAGGCTGCATCGAGGCAATGAATTTACGCAGGGGCCTTTTATGTAACTGGAGTAATGGTATATAAAACCAATCTTCCTAATCAATCATTTTTTTTTTCGTTTTTAAATCCCAAATGGGGAGTGGCAGCAAGGTTACCATTTTTATAGTTTCATGCATTGGGTCCCAGTGGGGAATCAGGGGGCAGGGAGGTGGGGCGGGGTTTGTTACCAGCCTGAATGGTCCTTGCCTGGGGCATTCTCTGTGGCAGGATAAAGGGAAGATCATTAATCCCTTCATCATGACATCAATGGCTGCATTTAGAATCCTCCTCAAGGCTGAGCAGATTCCCCAGAGAATATTCTCAACTCTTCCCTGATCTGATTTTAAGTAAATTAATGTTCTGAAAATATCTGCTGGCAGGGTTGGGACAGAGAAGCTGCAGTGGCTTGGATGGGTGAGCTTTTTCCAATCTGTCACCAGGCTGTTAATGAGGGTGAGGTTTGCATCTTTGGGATGGGGTCTCATGGAAGGGGTTGCTGAGGAATGGCCCCTGGAGGCCACTGCCTAGACGACTTTTTCTCCCTCTCCCTCCCAGCTTCCTGCCCTTTCCTGCAGGGTCATTCTCATCTGAACTGTGGATTTGTGGTGTCAGGAATAGAAAGATGAGAAGACAGATGGAGGAGAGGAAGAAGGCAACACAGAGGCAACAAGGGCTACCATCATCCTAAAAACCTCTTCTTTTTACTAAAAAGAAAACCGAGCCCTAGAGAGTTTTCCATTTATTTGGGGCTGATAATAAACTCAGAATTAGAACTAGGTTCTCTTACACTGATTTCAAAATGTCCCTTTAATTTAGGTCTATGATAGCATTTCTAGCAGGTTCCTTGGGAGGGGGACTGATGTTTCTTATTTTCAGACAATATTTCTTCTCAGTTTCTTACATAAATACCAGAGCCCCGATAGCTGAACATGCAGAATGTGCATCACCTATCCATCTATGATAGTGGGAAATTAGAAACAATTTTAATGTCTACTGAGAAGGTTGTACTAAAATAAGAGGGCACATCCATAAATACAATGGGATATTTGCTGCCATTAGAGAGGGAGTCACAAATCTGCATTTACTGATGCGAAGGCAAGAGCTACCGTTTACTGAGCATTTGCTAAATTTAGGTGCTAAAAGCCTCACTGAGTATTTCTGTCAGGTCTGAGGACAGCACCATAGATTGGTTGGTATTTTCACTGGGGCTTTAGTTTTCTCAATTCACTCCAAAAGTTCCTCTCCCCTCCCCCACCCCACCCAACCCATGCATATCACCCTCTTGTTCTCCCAACTTACATGGAAATAAGTCTTGATATATTGTTGTGGAAAACAAATCTAACCTGATTGCAAAACCATTTGTGTGTGGGCTTAATTATGTGAAGTGTATGTGTGTTGTGTGTTCATATGTGTGTGTGTATGTGTATTTGTGCTTAAAAGTTTTTGGAAGTATATACACCCAGATCACCGACCTATCATATGAGTAGTGGGCTTATGGATGATTTTCACTTTCTTTATATTTTCTATATCACTGCAATGGTCTCATAGGTATAATGTCTATACATACATACATATGTGTGTCTAACTTTTGGAGTTAAAAATTTAAAGTTAAATAAAGTAATAACATTAAAAGCAGCAACAAGGCTGCATTAGAAAGGGAACAGCCCTTCAAATGAATTATTGAGACCTTCCCCTAAAAGCAGCACCCAGAACACTTGACTTCCTGAATTCAATTTGCATTTTCTTGTCTGTTTTTCAAAGTAGCCTGTGGGATAAACATGGGTTCAGGTCACGTTCAGATAGCATCCAGCCCTTCGGATGCTGGATGGAGTGAGGTTGGGCTTGGGATAGAGTTGGGGGATGCAGGACCCCCATCTGAATACGCAGCTCCCGAGGTTCTCCTTCTGACCCTGGTTCAACCTGTCTTGCTGTTCCCAAGGGAAGCCCAAGTGGAAATGAGTCTTTTGGAAAAGACTTTTCAAAGTAGACGTCCCTCAAACTCGGCCAATAATTAACTTTTCATCCTCTCTTAAAATTGAGACTGTGGCTGGTTCAAAGCCCAGGACCCTGGGCCTTAATTGAATTAACTCGGTTTTCCATCCTTGGGAAGGATCACTCCAAACCATAACATTTAGCAAGGGCTGCCCTTCCTGGTGAGAACATAGTGCCCATTGACAGGAGGGCGGCCGAGTCAGGACTGTGGCACGCACCCGGGGCCTGACTGGAAAACGGGACACTCTCCGACGTGGACAAAACACTTTCTGTTTCCCACACTTGCAAATCAATCGGAATGCATCTCCACACAGCGCTGTCTGGGCCAAAGCAAAGAGAGCAGCGGGTCCACTCGGCCTACCGGCCACTGCACGCACCTGGCTCCCTGACTTCGTGACTTTTTCTCCATTACTTTCTCCACTTGGAAGGAATGTTCCTTCCTCTTGTCTCCACACCAATGCCTGCCCATGGCCTCCTTTCAGACATAATTTGCCCCTGGTCTGCGATCTTTGTCTCCTTGGCTCCTGTTCCCTGAATCTAGCTTCCACTCACGTCCCCCTGACTGCATTGGGGGCCCTGGCTTTCTGAAATGCATAGGCTTCGCCCACTTCAGATTAAAAAGTTGTGCTGCAACAGCATGAAGGGACCTGGAGAGCATTACACTAAGCGAAACAAGCCAGGTAGAGAAAGATAAATATCACATGCTCTTACTCATATGAGGAATCTAATGAACCAAATAAACTAATGAACAAAAAGAGAGCCAGAGACATAGAAGCATGAACAGACTGCTGACCTTCATAGGGAAGGCAGGGGAGGGTGGGTGGGTACAAGGAGATCAACCAATGAGCTTGTATGCATACATGCATAACCTGTGGGCACAGACAATGGGGTGGCTAGGGTTTGGGGGAGAATGGGAGTGGGCTGGAAGAGGTTAATGCAGGAAAATGGGGGGACCTATGGAATACTTTCCATAATAAAGATTGTTTTTTAAAAGTTTCGATGCAAAGAGAAAGCCCTATTGCTCAGTGGTCTCAGTCATTCCATGAACCTGAATGCGTCAAAACAAGTCATTCTTTTGGTCGTAGGTCAAACAACTGTAGGTGAGGCGGAGCTAAAATCACAGCAACAACAAACCCATGAAACAATAGGCCTCCCCATTAAACTGTAAGTCCCTTGCAGGCAGAGAGCAAGACTGGCATACTCAGACTGGTGACTCATGTCACCTGATAGATGACATGTCTGTTGGCAAAACCGGAATAAGACGTCTCCCATGCTTGGAACCTTGCATAGTTTAGATATGAAAATACCACTTTCCAGTAATTCTAAATTCTCGAAAGCTAAATCTCAGAGCACTTGGGAGGGTTTTAGTTTCCTTTCGAAATCTTTCTGGTCTTGTAGGGAGAGGCTTTGCCTTTGAGGTAACCTCTGAAGGACCACGGACATCCACTCAAGCACAGGGCACGCAGGCTCCATCTCTGGGGCCTACAGGGAAGAGTCTCTCCGTGGGATATGAGCTATCGTCTGTGATTCAAGGTTAGCGGAGGGAACCATGAGGTTTCCCATCGGAGAGGCACCTCTGAGGAACCTGCCCAGCTGCCTTGCTGTCCGCCAGCCTGGTGTTCCGTGATAAATGCACTTTTTAGACCAATGGCACATGACCAGATCCCTTCCCCGAACCCTGATTCTGGGACAATAAAATAACTGCAGCTCTGCCCTTGACCCTCTCGTTAAGCTTTGGTGTGTACCCACTTTTAACTTTTTTCCCAGGACTTTTATTTTCCGAGATTGATTATTTTCAGCAGATGGATGGGGTGTCTGCGGCAAGGCATAGCTGGTTGTACCCACAGCTCATATTTCATTAGATAAATACACTGCATGGCGTAATCCAGGATTCTGTTGGGCACCAGGTCCTGGAAGAGGCTTTGAGGATAGAAGTCAATCAAGTCTGAGAGAGGAGAGTTATAGACACTGGATTTAGCATTGTGAATGGGGACATTGGTGGGCGATGTCTCTGTTTATTTACTCAGATAGTAGATATGTGGAGAGTCAGACGACCCACTCAGCTGTGTGTCTGCTCTAAGATATCATTGACTCTGTATGGAATAATCTGGAGAGAAATAAAGCATAGCACTCATTTTTTAAAGTCAAGGATGGATCATGGAAAGAGGGTGAATTATGGAGGCAAATATTTTTGTATCTTGAAAAATTTCTTCAAATGGGCACAATTTTTAAAAAAATGTAGTCCTGATGTCTTTTTTTTTCAGGCAAGTATGAGGTTTTTCATAAAAGGAAGCTACATGGCCCAGATGTCACCCCTGAAGTTTCTGACGTGGTTAATGTAGGGTCCCAAGAAGTATGAGTGTTTCTTTAGATTCAGTTGCCATATCTTCTTATTTATCACTGTGGAGAGAGAATGAATGCTAATGCTGACAATCAAAAGTGTCTGCTGAAGTGCACATGCATGTGTATTGAGGCTGTAGGTAGCTGTAGTCAAGGGTACATTAAGATGCACGGGTCCTTTGCAAGAAATAAATGCTACCAAATGTAATGTTCTTGATACGTAAGATTTTAAAGAAATCCATGAGTAAGCCCCCCAAGTAACATCAAGACAGGTAAAGAGAATGAACAATTCACCAAAAGAAATATACAAATGGCCTATAAATATGTAAAAAATGTTTAGTCTTGATAGTTATTAAAGAATGGACATTAACATGACAGTCCATCTTCATCTATTCCTGGAGATTTTAATGATTTCTTAACTTTCACTTTGAGTGCAGACTGACTATAAGGAGAAGGCTGGTTGTCCATTCTCAGACCAATATCACTACATATATATTATATATATATTTATGTGTGTGTGTGTGTGTATGCATGTATGTATATGTTTTTATTGATTTTTTAGCAGTCGTCTGATTTAAAAAAAGATGTAACAAAATTTTAAATGATATAAAATTTCATTTTCAAAACAACAATATCATTTTCAAAATAACACCAAAAAGTGAGTGTATTTAACCATTCTCAGCTCATAACAGCAAAGTGTGAGTGGAGCAGTAACACATGTTGTAGTGTATTTAATAAATCTGCACTAGAGAAAGTCGGTTGAAGGAAAGCAGAGAAACTGTCTTTTATGTATTAGAACGAGAGGCACCGTAATCATCTGGCATCCGCTCAGTGTTGCCCCTATGGTTAGAAATGTACATGATAGGAACCCCAGGGAACTTCCTGATTCTTCATTTAAGGTCCTTGTCAACTGTGGCCACAATATAACACTTGTGCTGAGTTACTCTCTGTACTGAGCAGTCATCTGCATAGGTTCCTTTGTGTGGGGCATGGTCGTCGTTCAAATCTTGGATCCTTGGTGATCCTTAGAGCTGCTCAATACTTCTGCCCCAATTTCTCCATTTCAGCCTTCACACAGTCAGTTATACAAGGCATACACTTGGCATAGAGACAATCTATCATTGACTGTGCTAAGTCCAGTTTGGCTTTAATGGAAAAGTTGCTAAAGTTGGTATCAACCAGGATGTGGTAAGGTGGGCCCCGCTGTGCGTTGTATTGGAAGAATAAGCAGGAGAGGTGTTGGGGGTGTTCTCTTTCTTTGAGTGCACTGGGATCTTTCTTTTTAGGTTTTAATCTATCCTTTTTTTCAAGTCTCTGATCTCTTGAGACTAGGCATTCCCTTCATGGTCGCATACTTCCTTGTTTTCTTTTGCTTCCCCATGTTCATGCTGCACTCCTATTTCTTTCAGCTTTTATTGATTTTTTTAGAGAGAGGAAGGGCGAAGGATAGAGAGATGGAAACATCCATAAGAGAGAAACAGCGATCAGCTGCCTCATTCATGCCCCCTATTGGGGACTAAGCCTGCAACCCGGGAACGGAACCAGGGACCTCTTGGTTCATGGGTCAAAACTCAACCACTGAGCTACACCAGTTAGGCAACACCACTTTTTAAGTTATTACGCTCCACGATGCATTTTATTACCTGGTCATTCTCTAACCCCCAGTGCTTATATTTTCCTCCAGAGATTAATTGGTTATGTTTTACACATCCAGCCCTCTGCCCCCCTGCCTCCCCCCCCCCACACCGTCCACAAGATAAACTCTAGAATCACTCTTGCCAAGTTTTAAAGTGTAACTCTGGTGTTTTGATTGGATGACCATGAATCCTACGTACTAATTCTAGATTAATTAAAAAGCAATGGCACATGTGCGGTGTTGCCTCCCATCTCTAAAATCATTTGTGCTGCTGATCTGAGCACTGCTTGGTCCTCCATCTCCTCACCTGTCCAGAATGAGGAGCACCTATATGAGTGTGAGGGGTATTACAGATCGAGCTCCTGGCGGAGTGACTGACACACCACAGCACATAAATCATGGCTGAATAAATCAATTAACTCATCAAGGAAGGAGTGATCCAGGCAACAGCAGCAATGACAACTACATGAGTTCATCTCAATTCTGTTGCAATCTGCCTGTCCATCAGGGGTCTATGTACACTGTGGTCCTTCTGTCTCTGGCACATAGTCTAGTTTGTTCATTGCTTTATCCAACACCTAGAGCAGTGCTAGGCATACAAGAAGTATTTAGTGAATATTTGTTAAACTAATGATTTGCTATATTAGATCTACTTTGGTTCTACTCTTTAAGGCAATGTTCTATTTATTGAACAGATAATAATTTCTTTATTTGAGTAGTCTGGTAAAATGCTTTATTGCATTCTTGGTAGCTTGTCTATTCTTTACATTGAAGGTGGTTGAATTTCTCTCTCTCTCTTCTTTCTTTTTTCATGTCCATCTAAATTGCAGATTAAAAAGTTTAAAGCTATAATAGGCTGTTAAGTGGTAGTGAGACCCCTCCCACTGGAGGCATGTAAGCACCTGATGAGGGGTCAGTCTGGATGACTTTTCCAAGTCTGTGATTTTATACCCTTTGTTCTCACTGCACTTAATAAGGGCAGTTAAGTGGACCGTTGAACTAAATGGTTTTCCGCTTATATTAGGTTAAATGCATTTTGCATATGTTTAAGATGCCTCTTAGAATGGTAATTATGATATCACCATTTTTTTTTATGACTCTCCTGGGGGATTCTGTGACATCAGGTACTGGAAATGCATTTAATCCACTCCCCCTACCCCCTCCTAGCAATTAGTTGGTGCCATTCCACATATTTTACAAGTCATTTAACTTAGTCGATTTTTAATAATACAAATATATTGTATAATGTGACACTGCAATTTAAATAAGGGCATATAATATTTTATAAACCTCAAATGTGGAAAAGAGCAAGTGCATTTTTCCCCCTCTTGCTACTCACAGATATAAAAATAAAGAATCCTTGGGAAGGATTCTGGGCAAGATATCAGGAATACAGGTCTAGTCTTGGCTTTCCCACTGATAAGATGGGACAAGAGCTTAATGTTTCTTCTGCATTTGGAGATTCAAAGTGCACAGTAGCCTTTATGAACTATTAGGATCTAACAGACCCCGGACGTGGGCTCCTCTTGCATAATGTAAATCTATGATGCACCAGGAGCTACCCAAACATCCCCCAGCCTAGCACAGACAGAAGAGTTGGAAGGAACATTCTGACTTGGTCTGGCCACACCGATGAGTTAAGAGCCTAGGAGAAAACAGGATGTGGGCTCTTGAGAACTGTAATAAAGACCAAAAGCACTGGCCTCAGCATCGGGGCTTCTGAGTGAGATTCTGCCTCTGTCTCCCCTTGTCCCTACCCCACGACATACACAGAGGGACTTCTTTCGACCGAATGACCGAATGGCAGACATTCACGGACTTTCTCCATAGCTTTATAGTACATACCTTGTTTTGATGGCCAGCATCTTCTGTTTGCTTGCTCTTTCTTGTTGATGCTGTTTTCTCCAAAGGATGTTGCATCCTATTCACCTAGAGGGGAAAAAATACTTTCAACACAAGACAAAAATGAAAAATCAAAGGAATCAATCAAACTCCTCCCTCCTGCTCATTTAGACTGTCTTGTGTGCTACATCAATGCAATTTGGAATCTGCAATAGAAAATAAGATTATTGCAACAGCATATCCAGCTTTTTGCTGATACCTCTGCCCTTTCCCCTAACCTGTATTAGGCCCTCTCTGCCCCATGCCCTCTGACACTCAATACTTCCTTTTGTTGGAGTACCTGACACCATTTGGCTGATTATTTCTATGTGGTTCTCTCCCTTTTTAGATGTAAAATCCACAAAACTACTAAGCATGCCTGTCTTGTTGCTCAGTTTCCCCCCCAGCATCCCATCTATACTTGGGACAGTAAGCACCCAGAAAGTGCCCTGTTCTGACAATTAGTCTGGTTTTAGTTTTAGTTTAGCACATAGCAGTATGAAATAGGTGGGGGCGGGGTGGACATAAGACTTCACACTTTTCTCATTGCCTTATGGGTATCAATGGGGTGCCAATACGTTTGGAATTCCTGTTTTGCAAGTTTTCTGCCAATGTTAATACAGGAAGAGAACATTTAAACAATATTCTATAGTTCAATGCATTGAAGAAGAAAATGTACAGTGCCTAAACACTTATATCCTCTTGATATGTGGCAAGTTTCAGAGAGTAACTGTCAAGCCAGTTCTTTAGGATTTTTCTAAGAAAATAAAAAGCATTGGGGGTTAAGTTTGAACCAAATAGAAGGGAGCATAGAGTGAGTTCTTCTGCTCCTCTCAAGTTCAACTCCTGTTCTACAGGAAGGTTGGGCTTAATTTGGAGTAGAGTCATTCATTGGGCAATGGGGCAGAGGGGCTCATTTAAGTCGCACACATTGTACTATAGTTAGTGAATGGATCAGGTTGGGGATTTCTTGAGTAACTAGTGGAAATACATCACTTCTTTTTTGTATCAGAATGTAATTTTTTTTTCTCTTTCCTCTACTCCTCCTCCCTCTACATCGTCATTTTGTGGCTCTTCAGGACAAAAATAGTAGAGAATATCCAAACATTCTCTGAAATGTTTCACAATGGGAAGACTTGACCAAATCACTTTTGGTTTTGTTTTTTAAATCAGAATGCAGGGCTTCCATTTCCAAAAGCGAAGGCATTCCTTGGCCAAACCTATGTGGAGCCCTTTCAACTTATGGTTCAATAGCCAGAACCAGGCAACAGCAGCAGCTAGGTCTTTCTTTCTTTGATCCTCTTTTCTTTTTTGTTCAAGTGACTGCATCACCATGTTAAACTCATTATATTGTTTCCTAATTTGCTTGGAATGTATATTTGTAGAGCTCTACATGCATACATCTATATCTACTATACTTTTAAGGAAAATGAAGTCAATATTTACCAATTTTTTTAAGTCAAATAAATCCAAATGCTCAAACCTTTTGCAAATAAGAACTCAGAGCAGCATGGTGGGTTCGCGTGCTCCAATGTAGCTCGCTTACTGCACTCACTCTGCCTCCATCTCCGGCCTGGGATCATACCTGATAAGGCACTTGGGCAATTGGTTCTGATTTCAACTGAAGTCTTCCTGTCCAACTTTATTTATTTAGATTTTGTTGTTGTTGTTAGGAAATATTACATTCGTTGCTAATGCCAAATTTCCAAGAAGAGATTTATGTTTTCCAGGTTTGCTGTCTTTCTTTTTCTATGGCTTGCAGATTGATAGGGAAGAATGATCCTGAATTAGGGATTGTTTGTCCCACTGGCAAATATGCTGATACATGGAAAATAGGGCTTGTCATGAATCATTTGATCACAGGATCAGAAGGCACCTCGCAAGCATAACTACTGTCTCCAATTGGTCTGGCCTCGAGCATTCTGTTAGCATTCTTTTCAAGGTTCAAGACATTAAGAAGTCTGATAGATACAAATGAGCTTCCTCTGGCATTTTATAAATAAGGCTTTATATTTTGGATAGGCACCAAGATAGGCCTGTTTCATATACATTTTCAAAATTACACTTGATCTTAGCCAAAAGGCTGAAAAGTGGTACGTTTTTAAAATTAAAAAAAAAGCTAATAATGGGTTCTTATTTTCTCTCATCTTTGAAACTACAGGTAAGATAAGAAACAGTTTAATTCTAATTCTCTGTATACACGTAGGAAATATCCTACTTTCAAAGGGGGTTGGGCAGAATTTAATGACCCTACAAGACTGTGTTTTCATATTCATTCTCATTCTTCTCTTCTCTTCTCTCTTTTTTTCTTCTCTTCTTTGTTCCTCCTCCTTCTATCTCTATCTCTTCCCTCTCATTTCTTTCTGTCCCTACAAAAATAAGAAGGATAAAGAAGTTATTTAGCTGGAACAGATTGGAACTGAGCAGAGTTGAACAGCCATGACTCTTCCACAATGAAATGCAAATTTGTCTAAGCAATGATGCCAAATATTTTTTGTCTTCCCTTTTCAATGGTAGCAACAGCAGAGAAGCAGATTGGCCCAGTGATCAGGAGGGAAGCTTGCCCAACTCCTGGTCTTAATGAAACGGGGCCTTAAAAAACCAAGAGCAGCTTCTTGGCAGAGGTTCAGGGGCTCCTTTAGAGCGAGGCTTTGGTTAAGCTCTCTCCACCCTCTTCTCATCCCTATTTCTGTTCTTAATCCTATTCCACTTCTTCTTCCTCTTCCCTCTTTTCTATCCTAGCCACCCTGTCCCCTCTCCCTACAGCCCCATCAATTTTTTCTGAGTAAAAATTTCTTGATATTTCTTAATGAGGCGATCATTTTGATTTTAGAGCACATCAGACCCAAAGTATAAAGAATGGTCCCACCTATTGGAATCCACCTCGAGAAGGTTATCAGTTTCCTTACGTCAGAGGGGGTAGGTAAGGCACAGAGATTCTGCTTTGTGATTATTTGACCTTCATCTGTGCCCCTCCCCTTCACCTCCATCCGTGAGATAAACTGAGACTTCTACTTGGAGTGAAATGAGATTTTGCATCCTGATGAGGTGCAACTGATCAACACACCTGGCCTCCATATCCCACTGTGGCCATGTGCTGGTTTGCTTATATCCTCGGCCTGGCTATCAGAAGACCCTTTGGCCTGGAGTGGGGAGGGTTGTAGTGGTGGTGGTGGTGGTAAGACAGAGCAGGTAGTTTGCTTGTTCCTCACAATAGTTAGAATGTTGGGTGCATGGGTTTGAGGCCCCTGGAGGTTTGATTAAGGAACACAGGGCAATGATATACAAAGGCAGGGATGCTGCCTGTCAATGTTTCTGAAGTGGTAGATCCCCCTGCTGTGTTTCCTAAGCCCCAGAACACCAAAGTCCAGTGGGCTAGCATAGGTTCATGTGGGCAAAGAATGGAACCAAACTTCATACATTCATGTAAACTGGACTGAAAACCCTCCGAGATGGAATTTGAGGAATCCTAGGAAATAAGGTATTGTTCCGGCTATCCTTATCTGCCCAGTGAGAACTTTACCCTGTAATTGCAGTCCTTACAAGTGGCCAACTATTGAATTTTCTTTAAAAGCAGTTCTGGGGGGAAAAAAATCTGGAACCATCATTTGAACACACTTCTTTGGAAATCTCTCTTGATACTGGCCCTTTGTAGTATTTTGGAAACTGGCTTATTATAGCTGATGAATTGGCCTTCCAAAATGTTAATTCAGCCTCACCCCTGCTCCTTCCAGCCATCAGTCAAGCTGAATTACATTTTCCAAGTTGATAATTTCCAGTTCCAGTTTTGTGGATCCCATCTTCTCAACTTGTCATCACCTAAAATATTAGATTTAAATTGGATAATAAAGATGCATTACATCTCTATCAAGTGCAGATAAAACAGCATGATACCTAATATGTTTGTAGTCTTCTATGTGAAATGACTTAAGGAACTTTTCAAGAATATCTTTTCCCCCTAAAACATAGATGCTATGAGTCAGTAGGGATCACTTCACTCATCTTTAATAAAGTGAATTATGTCTGGTTTCCTGGGTCTCTGTTTATCTACTCAATATGAATCTCTAGTCTGTAAGAAGTCTGCACTCCCATCCCTCCCCTCCCACCTAACAAGCAGAAGTTTCAAAACAGAAGCTTTCTTATACTGTATTAATTGCTCCTTTTTGTCTACCCTGTATTCTCTTCTGGGGCAAAGGAGGATTTACTTGATAAGCTTTACTAAATTTGGTGCATAATTCCACTGGGAATTTTCTCTTATGTGTTGTTGTCACCATTTTGGAAAGCCATTTCCAATGCCGGCTAAGAGCTATTTGGGGTGGAGGGGAGAGAAAGCTGTAGAAACAGAGAATCCCAGGAGGTTCTGTTCAAGAATATATTTGGCTGGGGCAGAGGTTATCAGGAAGAATTTATTTACTTTCTGAAGCCAAAGCTACAGAGTCAGCATCATTGAATACATAGCATCAGTCTTTTGAGTAGTTGGGAGACTAACTTAGAGTCAGACTGGTTTCAAATCCCAATAGTACTTACCTTGTAGAGTTTTGGGAGCATGAAGTGTTAATATAAATATACTAGAGGCTCAGTGCATGGATTCATGCAACGGTGGGGTCCCTTGGCCTGGCCTGTGGGAATCAAGCTGAATCTGGCTCTCTGACATCCCCTGGGGGGTCCTGGATTGTGAGAGGGTGCAGGCCAAGCTGAAGGACTCCACCAGTACATGATGGGGTTGGGGAAGGACTGTGGGAGAGCTCCAGGTGTGTCCGGCCCATCTCACCCAGACCCGATCAGCTGGACCTTAGCAGCAAGCTAATCTACCAGTCGGAATGTCTGCCCCCAGGTAGTTAGTGTGTGTCATAGTGACTTGTCGAACAGTCGAGCAAACGGACACTTAGAATATTAGTATTTTATTATATTGGATATCAGCCCATAGTGGGCATTTGCTAAATATTAGCTACCCACAGTTGAATGGAACTTAGTTTCCCCTGCAGGAGAGTAATTCAGCTCAAGTCACGTACCAACCTGCCAAATATGGAAACTAACTATTGTATTAAATAGGCTGGTCTGAAGTCATAAAACTAAAAGATCTCAATGACATTATTTCTTCAATTAACTTCAATTTAAACACTTAATGTTAGATAATGGACCTTATAAGAATTAATGAGTCAGCCCAGCCAGCATGGCTCACTGGTTGAGCATCAACCTATCAACCAGGAGGTCAAGGTTTGATTCCCAATCAGGGCATATGCCCAGGTTTCGGTCTCAATCCCCAGTCGGGGTGTGCAGGAGGCAGCCGATCAATGATTCTCTCTTATCATTGATGTTTCTTTCTCTCTCTCCTCCCTTCCTCTCTGAAATCCATAAAAAATTATTTTTTAAAAAGAATGATTCAAGGTTATATTAATAACCTGTCTATCCATTCACCCAATGAAATTTGTAGTTCCTTTACTCTGTTCCCAGGCCCCATGAGGAAATAAAGACAAAAATGACAATAAGTGCTCAGGCAGAAGTCAAGGCATAAAGATGAGTGATGAAGGGGTTGCCAGATAAAATTCAGGAAAGCCAGTTAAATTTCAATTTCAGATAAACAATGAGTAATTTTTTAGTATAGGTATGTCCCAGATATTGCATTTACTTTTGGGTGAGTTGATGACTCCTAATGTTCACTCCCTCTCCTCTTTTATCTCTAAAGTCAGATTAGGAAGGTCAGATGGACTTAATAACTAAAACCTCAGATAAGTTCTGCTGCTCATGATGGGAGATGATGAGTCAAGAACATCTTAGACAAGTTCTCCAACTTACAGACCAAAACCCTGTCTGTGACAGATTGTTTTTTCCTGTCTATATGTTATGCTATATACTACTCCCTTCACTCTCAAAAATGTTCCAACCAGCAGCACTTTCAATCAAAATAAAATACCTTCCTAAGATAAACGGATTTCTGAGCTCTCCACAAGTTCCCTGTGGAAAACCATTGGGGAGCTACATGGAGAGGAGCAGCAGAATTTGTAAAACACCTTTTTGATCCACTTATCATATATTTACATACATCTATATATACACACATATACATCTATGATATATCATGTGGTGTGTATCTGTGTGTGTGGATATATATATATCCACACACACACACACATATACATATATACATACGTACACACACACACACACACACACACACACACACACACATATATATCCACACATAGTGGTATGCGTCCCTTGGAATAGCAGTGGCTACCTGTTCATTTCTTGCTGTGCACAGTGATTAACTAGAATATCCCTTGCTGCCTTGATGGTCTTGCACCTGAGAGTATGTGCTCTTTTGGGATTTAACAGAATCCTCCCAGACTGGGTGGTTTCCTGTCTGGCCTGAACTTGCAAAACAAGGGAGCTGCTGGAGCTGAAAATAGCACTTGGCCTAATGGCTCGGGCACTGACCAAATCTGGAAACGTCCTGCATTGAGGGGGGGGACAAGGACACCCCAACATCAACAAAGTATTGAATGGATTGGCTGATGATGTCATAACTCTAGGGCCTGAGAGTTAGAATTTCTCAGTTCAGCTGGTTCTCTTAATTTACAAAGGTTCCATGATTTAATTTCTTGTTTTATCTTGTGGTTCTTCCACTTCCCACACCCAACTCTGTCAACACCCATTGCCGGCAACTTGAGTGCTGTGACACTGTTATTAAAAAATACTTGAGTTGACAGTCTCAGGAAATGTGATGACTGACATACTAGTACA
Organism: Murina feae; assembly: GCA_004026665.1. Classification (NCBI taxonomy): domain Eukaryota; kingdom Metazoa; phylum Chordata; class Mammalia; order Chiroptera; family Vespertilionidae; genus Murina; species Murina feae. Next base: position 23,134 of record PVJC01004857.1, read on the forward strand.
CTTGATGTTCAGTAAATGTTTGCTGGATGAACTATAAACTAAAGAGCTTACCGTGATGACCATTCTATGTTGGCTGAAATTGGGTATGATGAGTGACAAGATTACCATGAAATGTCCTAAACATGACCTCCAAAGAGGATGAACTTTTGATAACAGATGGCAAATCCATTAGATTGATTCTGCCACTTCTCAATCACCTTCAACAAAGGAAAGATCTTTCCCATCACAGCGCCTGAGTGGCCTTTATCTGCTGTAAAAATTCTTATGAAATTCCCATGTCCCAATACTCTCCCCCAAAATATTACAGAACTTGGTTTAGCAAGGCTTTGCTACAATATGCGATGAAACTGCCTTCCTTATGTGTGTGTTGTGGGTCTTAATTAATTGTCACTTATAAAATAATTTGTGGTCTGGACAAGAGATTCCATGAGTATATAAATTTTTTTCCCTTCCACAAAATTTTCCACTGAGTAATGACTAACCTTTTTATTTCGGTGGAGCCACTGGTGACTGGTGAAAGGAGAAGCCTAGATTCTGCTGCTATGGGCTTGAGCTGTTTCCACTTCCTTTTTAGAAACATCAGGCTACATAATTTTTCATGTGTGTGTCTGCTGAAAAATTTTGGTTTGTCACTTTCTTCCCTTCACCACTTCTGGGTTATTTTTTTGTTTGCAATTGAAACTTTTTCATACAAGGCTACACTGGAGGAGATGAAGAATGAAAGAAAAGACCAACAGCTTACTGTCAAATAGTAAAGCAAATGACAGGTTGGGGACTTTTGATTAACAGGAAATGAATACTGAATATCAAGCCATCTTCACACACTCATGACAACTTACCAATAAGATGTTTTTCTGTGTATTTATGTACATGAACAGTAGCCAGATGTCAATGGACCCAGAAATAAACTGAGTTTCAAAACTCCTGCTAGTAGAATCAAGACTGTTAATAGCAAGAATTGGCAAGAGTATAAAAATGGGAAGCCTTCTACATTGTTCGTGGGCATATACAATGGTGCCACCATTTTGGAAAATAATTTGACATTTTCTAACAGATAAATTTACCATATGGCTCAATAATTCTACTTGTGAGTATTTACCCAATGTTCAAAAAAAAGCATTATTCATAGTAGTCAAAAAATAAAAATAATCCAAATGTCCATGAATTGATTAATAGACAAAGTGTCAATAATAAAATACTATTAAAAAGAAACAAATTACGAATACATGTTACAATATGGATATGTTTTTATTATGCAAATGAAAGAAGTTATATGCAAAAGATATGCATAGAATTATAAATACTGTATCATTATATTCATATAAAATTATGAAAAAAGGCTAGTGTAGAAAGACCTAAAGCAGATTACTGTTTGCCTGCTGTTGTGGCTGATTACTATTATTTCTATAACCCTGGACACCATTCTCCATTGGAGTTTACCAGTCAGCGCAAGTCAATTAGTAGATCTTGAAATTAATGAGATGCTTTGGGTTACCATGTATTTGAACTCTTTGGTGGGGAAACTCTTAATAACCCAATGAGCTCTGTATATCCAGATCTTGGTAAGATTTTCCAAGTTGAATGAAAAAAAAGAAAATGCCACTCACATACAATTTCATAAACAAACAGACAGTCTTAGGATCTGACTGCCTTTTGGCCTTTTCCTGATAGACAGGTTGCTTAAGTGATGTCTACAGCCAATGGACACTCAACTTATGAGGAATGACAACAGGCAGGTTTCTCTAGGGACTATTGGGCAATGCCACAGCAGCAGCTCCTGGAATTTGCCATGGGAGGAACTCAGGAGATTTCTTTCTTTGGAATAAATTTGTAGAAAATTTGGTTTATTAAAAAAAACTGCATTGAAAATGCAGGACAAATGCCGCATTTATCTAGGAATGTGTGAAAAGCAGTCAACTTCCTTCTCTGCTTCAGTTGTACTGTGTGAACTTGACCTATACTCTCTGCATCTTCCTGGTCATTGTATTGTATACATTACGCCTTATACGATAGTTGGGGAATGACATAGTGTGACCCAAGGGGATCCCGTGTGTTTTACTGACATGCTTTCACCCTCACAATGTCTCCTGGTTGTTTACTCTTGCCATCCTGGGACCTCTTGGTGAAAGGGCTGAGTGTCTCTGCTCCAACAGGTGGAAGACATGGGAAGGAGGAGAGAACCCATGCTCACAGTCATGGTTCTAGAGAGAAACCATGCAATCTGGAGACCTCTTTTTCTGGTCTTTGCACAGTACTGTATGTTCTCTTTGTAATCCAAGTACTCCTTGAAATAGTAGCTAAATGGAGGGACCATACCAGAGGAATAAGTTACATGCAAAGTTAGGAAAGGGAAAGGATATGTCCCTGTATAAAAATCAGGAAGGGGTTCATAGAGAAAAACACATTTGAATGTGAAAGATAAACAGGATTTTACATAAGAACATTTGGAGAGTGAGCATGCTAAACAAAAGAAACAGGGTAAAGATAGTTGATAACATTCTGTAGGGTGTTTGGGGCCACTGAGAAAAATCCCCATTAGCTGAAATGTTTATGAATGAGGGAAACAAACAAAAAAAAGTGAAGAGGAAGATGATACCTAAAGGTAGATCAGACTAGTTATGTTTGGCCTTGGATTCTAGGGTGAGGAATGTGGAGATATGCAGTTGGCATGCCGTGGCTATCCACTGGTTTATTTTAATTAATTACCCAATTTAACAAAAATTTTTAAAATGTCTCTTTTGTGCCAGGCACTGTCCTCAACAAGCTCAGGCTATTTTAATAAACAAAATACACAGACAGCTCTGCCCTCATGAACGAGAGGCAATTGATCATAAACATAATAAATGACATTTATTATGACAATTTAATATATCACTTCAATCATAATTACATTTAATTATAATAGACTTTATAGTAGAGATAAATTTTACAGAAGAGTGTGTAGCAGCCATGGAGTATCCTAAATGCTGGGAGTAAAGGGTGGGTTGTAATGTGAGTAGAATAGTCAGGGCTCCCTCACTGAGAAGATACCATTTGGACACATCTTGAGGGAGGGTAGGAAGTTTGCAATGAACATTCCAGGTACAGGGAGTGGTCAAAGCAAAGTTGGGAGCATATCTGTTGTGTCATGGGACAGGGTGTGCTTGTGGGGGAATTGTATAACTGTACATTGATAAAGTACATGGATGTGGATACTGCTATCGGAATGATGACAATTGTGATATCACTGCCTAGGCTGCATTAATTTTTATGTTTAAATGCTTTTAAATAGATAATTTCAATATTTTGGCCTTAAAGCAACCTTGTGAAGGTGAGAGGAGTAGGTAGAATAATTCCCATTTTATAGATGGTGAAACAGAGTCCCAAGACTTTATGTAATTTGCCCAAGGTCAAACACAAGGTTTAGGAGTCTCTGTACTCAGGCCAGAACAACGACTCTCTGTGGGTCTGTGGGCTGTCATCAGCAGGGGGAATAATAAAGTTCTCAGATAAAGAGTGGGAGGGCTCCTATAAAAAATAGTCCTGTGATGTCAGGTCTTCAGGAAATGCCATCCCCACCCCATTCCATGGGCTGCCTCAGGCTCATGGAACTGCCACCTCTCCCCATAGAAACGTCAAGTCCCAATGTTGCCATCTCTGATTAGATCCTACTGTCTTGGTTTGCTTGTCTTGGTGGGTGGTGGAAGGAACGAATGTGATTTTCTCATCTAAAACTCTGGTGTTTTCTTGGGCTTGGTTGTGTAGATACCAAAGATGGTGCATCCAGTTCTTACTGGAGTAAGGAACTTGCTCTTATGGGATCATCTTCCTGCTGATCCTAGAAGAAAGCAGGAAACCTGCAGGAATGTGTCACAAAGGAACACCACCTGAAATACGGAGTGACAGACACAGGTTCCACTGAGGGGAGTGCGACTCTGGTTTTTATCCTGGAGACTGCCACAACCACCCCGTCGGCTTTCAGATTGAAGTTCTCCCAACACTGGTCAATGACATGCTGTTGGCATTGCCTCCTAGAGGGTGGACAGCATGCGCTGTTTCTACCACTAAACTAAGTAAAAACTGAATGAGATCCCTTGGAGTTCCAAATGAATCACAGGGCATACACTCTCTTTTCTTGTAGGGCATCCCTAAAGCTGCATCTATTCCCCTCTTTCCATAATTTAGTTGTTACTTCTCAGGACACTTTGGTTAAAAGAAAGAAAATAGTTCCATTTCACTGTTTTCTATAACTCTTTTCACCAAGTTGGCTAGTGTCAAAGACAGAAAATGCATTGTATACTAACAATTTTGATGAGAAAAGATCTTTTCTTGCCTCCTTTTCTTTTCCTTCTTTTTTATTTTTCCATGCCCAGCCTGGCTACTGGGGCCAAGGGCACTGCCAAGGGTCTACAATACAATTTTCTTCCAAGGGATGTTTCAAAGGAGAAACAAAGCAAATTTCTCCCACTTTTTTTTTTTTTTAATTTTTTATCTTCTTCACAAAGACAGGCCCAAATCCCTTAGTTCCGCTTTAATCATCTGTCTCATGACAAGTCCGAGGATGCCCCAAATAACTGTGTCAAATCAGATTAAAATTTTAAGTCCTCCGTAGAAGCTCGGAGCCAGAATGCCTCTGGTGATCTGAGTCCCTTCTCGCTCTACCATGAAGACAGCTCCTGTGACCCCAGTACAAGGATCAGTGGCTGGATTAGAGGAAAGAGATGGAAAACAGTTGTGAAGGTGTCAACTGCCTGTGATGCTGGCAGCAACAGCCCACTGGGAGGAATGGTGATCCTGAGGAACAGACTTTCTTCTGGAAGAATGGACTCCTGGCTAGCTTCCTCTGTGGGGTTCCCTCAATAGACCAGAGCATGGATGGTACTGGTGTGATCCAGGGCCACACTTCTCCTTTAGGGCAACACTGTTGAGCTCCTGCCAACAGGCTGTTGACACTTTGTTGACCATTTTTTCCTCTCTACCTACCTACTCTCTCCCACTCAGCCTTCAAACTCTCAGGGTTCCCTGACCAACCACCCCCACTCCTCCTTAACCTGTTCTGTGAATGCCTGGGAGACTGGCCTAAGGGACCAGAGTAGAATGCTAACAAGTGGTGATATCAGAGGTTCTAAAAAGGGTCACAGACTAAACAGGAAGAGATGTGTGGGCTACAAGGAGTTACTGTTATGCACCAGGACTCCTTGAGGCTTTCTGAAAGCAGTGGGGTGTCTGTCTAATGGCAAGCCACGTGATGGAAACAGGATTGTATGGGGAGGGGGAATGTTCTCAAGGATGCAGGCTAGGGCTGTTCCCTTTAGCAAACAGAAACACATGATATCCAGTTGATTCTGAATTGCAGATAAGACACAACATTTTCTTTTTTAGTGTAAGTATGTCCCATGCGATATGTGGGATGTACTTATATTTTATTGTTTATTTATTTATTTATTTTTAAATATGTTTTTATTGTCTTCAGAGAGGAAGGGAGAAAGAGAAAGATAGAAACATCAATGATGAGAGAGAATCATCGACTGGCTGCCTCTTACTAGGGACTGAGCCTGCAACCCAGGCATGTGCCCTGACCAGGAATTGAACTGTGAGCTCCTGGTTCATGGGCCGATGCTCAACCATTGACCCACACTGGATGGGACAATACTTATATTTTATTTCATTATTTTTAATTATATTCCATTGATTTTTTACAGAGAGGAAGGGAGAGGATAGAGAGCAAAAAACATCAATGAGAAACATTGATTAGCTGCCTCCTACACACCTCCTACTGGGGATGTGCCTGCAACGAAGGTACATGCCCTTGACTGGAACCGAACCTGGGACCTTTCAGTCTGCAGGCCGACACTCTATCCATTTAGCCACACTGGCTGGGGCCATACTTATATTTTAAATAATTATTTGTTGTTTGTTTCCAATTAAAATTTAATTAGATATCTTATATTTTGTTTGGCAACCCTGATCCAGACCCTGTGTTAAAAATATAATTAATTTAGCTCAGTGGGCAAACAACAAATACAGGAGCCCATGCAAATATACTCAGCAGGTGAGGATAAATGCCCATAAAGAAATGTAACACGGAGTAAGGGGAAGGTAGCTGGAAGGAGAGGGCGCTGTCTGGGGAGAAACGCAGTGCCTGGCTAAGTGCCTAGGTGTGAATCCTATTTTAATATCCACAAATAGGTGAGCTTAGCCAACTATTTAGCTGGCCCATGCTCTGACACCTCATTTACAACAATGCAGCTAGAAATAATGTTGCCTCATTGGCTTCTTGACTTAAATGAGTAAATATGTGTTAAGAGGTCAGAATCTAGCCTGACACTGTGAGTGCTGACTTTCCTGGGTCCCAGTGTCCTGATCCCACTCCTCTGCCTGACTGGCTGCCATGTCCCAGCCCCACTTCCCAAGTGATCCCAACTCACCCAGAAACCATTGGTTCTTGTTCGATATGAAATTAATTTTACGTGCCTAGTGAGGAAGGATTTATTTCTAACATGGTAGGGGGAGACAAAATTTAACTTTGGACATTCTCTTTCACAGATAATTTGGTAAGTAAGGGGAGATATTCAAAATTTTCTGTTGAATTATTTTAAATCAACTGAAAGACTTGCATGCATGCATATGAGCATGATCAATGGACACAAGACACTGGGGGTTGGGGGAGGGAAGGGCAAGAGGAAAAAATGGAGACCCATCTATCACTTGTTGTAATACTTTAAGCAATAAAAAAAAATTTATATGATGCTATTATACTAAACCATGCAAAATTGTTGATATTTATTGTTGACCTATAAATTTGGCCATTTTATATAGTTAAATTTATTAAACAAACAGATATTAGGCCGGATTATTTTTTATTTTATTTTGTAGCCAACTTATTCTTACAGCATAAACCTGACTTATTCATTTATTTGTTTTTAATAGAATAGTGTCCACTGCAACCCTCTCAATGCTCCATGCCATGGCTCCTAAGTGAAATTAGATTCAGTAGCTTTTGTATAATCACTTCTTAAAAATTCTCTAAATTTGCAAGATGCATTTTTTTCAATAGAGTTATTTTTTTATCTTTGAGTTACACTTAAATTTCATCAGGCAGCCATTAATTTATTTCCTAGTACAGGTTAGGCTGTCAAAATTAAACCATATTTAATATCATTTACCACAGGAAGAAATGTTAGTATAACTTTTTTATCTCATAAAAAAACATGAGTTTACACACACACACACACATATATATATATGTATACATGCATACATATACTAGAGGCCCGGTGCACGAAATTTGCGCACTGCGGGGGAGGGGTGTTCTTCAGCCCAACCTGCACCCTCTCTAATCTGGAACCCCTCTCACAATCCAGGACTGCTGGCTCCTAACTGCTCACCTGCCTGCCTGCCTGATTGCCCCTAACTGCTTCTGCCTGCCAGCCTGATCATCCAACCACTCCCTTGCCATCCTGATTGATGCCTAACTGCTCCCCTGCAGGTCTGGTCCCCTCAACTGCCCTCCCCTGCAGGCTTGGTTGCCCCCAACTGCCCTCCCCTGTTGGCCCAGTCACCCCTAACTGCCCTCCCCTGCCCTCCCCTGCTGGCCTGGTCACCCCTAACAGCCCTCTTCTGCTGGCCTGATTGCCCACAACTGCCCCCCCCCCCCTTGCAGGTCATCTTGTGTCCACATGGGGGCGGCCATCTTGTGTGTTGCAGTGATGGTCAATTTGCATATCACCTCTTTCTTATATACCATATTTTCTGGTGTATAAGATGACTTTTTAACACAGGAAAATCTTCTCAAAAGTCGGGGGTCATCTTATACGCTGAGTGTCAGTCTTATAGGGTGGGTGCTGAAACTTCTGAGCTGGACTGGAAAATCTGCGGTCGCTGCATACGGTGAGGGGAGCTCAAAAACGGCTGCACTCCATTCATTTCAATGGAGCCGGATGGAGACCACAAATGTCTCTGGTCGGCTCCTTTTTGTGCCGCATATGGTCTCCGTCCGGACTTCTTAACCCAGGAAAATCTTCTCAAAAGTTGGGGGTCGTCTTATATGCCCAGTCGTCTTATACACCAGAAAATACGGTAGTATATGGAGAGGAGTTTTGTTTTGTCAGATCTTTAATTTCTATTCCCATCCTTATTATCCTAATAACTCTTCTTTTATTTCTTATAATCTTTTAAAATCCTTATTAATAAAGGAAAGTTATGTTAGTCTAGAATCAATCACTTAAGATGACTAAGAGAGTGTGAAATATGGTTTCTACATATGCTTATACACATTCAGAGAGACTCTGTATTTCTCTGTTTAACGACGTTTCACTCTTGTGTTTATGTGAGACACTTCGGTGAAAGTCTAGAAACTTCCAGCCCAGATAACTGACTTTAGCTCCTGGTCTCTCTGGTTCTGGTTCCCTTGGGATCCCTTCCCCTTGGTCACTGTTTCTCTGCCTTCCCTGCCCTCCTCAAAATTCCTGACCAGAACCTTCCCTCCCCCCTCGAAGGTTAGAGCCCGTGGATGGATGGGCAGCTGGTGTGAGCACCTTGGAGTCAGAGTGGCAGGATGTGTGACCAAACAATTTATTAACCATGTGTTTCCCATCTCAGGGGTTAGATGGGTTACCTGCCAGCCCCTAATTAGCGGGTGTGAAACATCTTTGTTACCTCAGGCTAGTGAGTGAGCTCAAGTTGAGACCATAGTCTTATAGTGATTGACGGGAAAACAGGGTCCTCAGGAGCAGCCCAGCTGGAGTTGAGGCTGCAGCAGGATGTGCCTCTAAAAGTCACACAAATATTTCTGTGTCTGGAAATAGTTGGAGTATCTCACTAAATGAAGTTGGATCTGAGACTGAAACTGCCTCCAAACTACTTCCCATTTCATCCAAGCCCATACCCTGAAAGCCACTTTTTCTTTAATTTTATTTGTTAGGAAAATATAAGAATTTAGTTTCTTTTTGTTGTTGTTGTTGTTGTTTTGAGAATTTAGTTTCTTTAGGAAGGATTTTTTTTTAATCCTGTTGGGCATCTTAGACCATTATCAAAAAAGAAATGATATTAATTCTTAAGAAGACTTATCCTGATATGTTTTTAAATAACTAATTGATTAAAGAAACAACATTCGGTAGATACTTAGTGAGTTCTTGTGTGCAGAAGGTGCTTCCTCTCTACATGGTGTCACTGTGGGCTTTCTTTCTGTTGTTTCTTTGCCTTAAATCTGTGCATCTACATCTCATTTTCAACAATAAATGTGCTCCTGAAAGAGGATGTGTACATATAATTTTTATAAATTGGATCCATTCAGAGTAATAGTGATCTACTCAATTTGTGTTGTGAGTCCATAGATTATAATTTTCTGAGTTACTGAGGAATATACTTCACAGTTATAGGTCTCTCTTGAGTAGGGTCTGAACCTTGGCACTATTGTGGATTGATTAACTTGGGATATTTTGGACTGATTCATTCTTTACATGGGGGCTGTTCTGTTCCTTTTATTATATTTAGCAGCATTGTTGGCCTTCACCATCTATACCCTGGTAGCAACCTCCTGCCCCAGTGTGACAACCCAAATTGTCTCCAAACTTTGTGAAATGGCCCCCTGCAGAGCAAAAATCACCCTCAGATGAGAACCACCACTACCAATGAAGTGTTTGCATTTACAACATGAGAGTAGATAGGGGAAACATTCTTTTAGTGCTTCGATGAGAAAAATAACCCTCAAGGGACAAAATAGCCCTTCATTGCATTTAAATCAGTGTACAAACCTATATCCTCAGTAACTGAGTTCAATGACTATGAAAGTGGCCTTTATTATGATGAGACAGCATCACCGTCAATGTCAGAAATTTTCAGTAGTTGTTCTAAATTACAGCAATCTTTCTGGAATGTAGGATTGTCCAATAAAAATAAAGTGTCTCCACACATGTCATCCATTTGATGACTCCTCTAGTCACAGCCCAACTTTAAGAAATCATTGATTTTTGAGTCCTTAAAACCAGCAGCTTTCTGAGCTGCTTGGAGAGTGGATTTGCACGGGAAGGAGAACTGGTGGTGAGGGCACCTTGCACGGCTTCATGCCCTCCCAGGTCTCTGAGCATTTGACCTTTCACACCCAGAACTTCCTGTTTCTGTATCCCTTGGAAAATAAAATTCCTTCCTAGAATTCACTGGAAGTTCATTTGATGAATCAGAAAACTCACAAAACATTCTTTTAAGACTATGGAGAACATAGGAGACATCTGTGTAGCTTACCAAAACCTAGTCATTGCCCGCATTTTAAACAGTCTTTAATGACTGGAGAACTACCACACATGTGTCTCCTGAACTAATATTCCATTATTATCAGAGAAGTTTAAATGTTTCCTACAGTCAGTCAGTCAGTCAACAGAGAAAATTAACTCTGTTGTGCCTGGCTTGATGGAAGGAATGGCAGAAGACCAGTTAATAAAACCAACACATTTCAACTGTTTGATATAACAGGTTGGTGGGAGCGTGACTTTTTTTTAAAGGCCATTTAATTACATACCCCGATGTCTTCACTCAGCCATACTCTAAAATATATTTTCCCAATTTCACCATCCACCCCTTCTCCACTCTCAATTAGCTATTGCATCGGGCCTTCGCTTCCAAGCCTCATAAGTAATAGTAACTTAATTTTCCAAGTCATAAATCAGGCAGACTTATGCTCCACAGCACATGTTTCATTTGTTTTTAATCAGGGGCAGGCTGGTACTCAGAGGTCGGAAGCTTTAATTCAGAGGGCTCCCATGCCTTTTGGAGGGAGAAATCTTTTAGCCTTCCAGAGTTTCCTTTGTGAATGTTTACCAACCTTTTTGGCAAAAGTTGGACTATATGTAGTGTCTCATATAGAACCCTTCTTTAATTCACTAACCTACACCATCCCCATCGAGCTCAGCTAGAAGATGAAAAGAAACAACGTTCCTATACTTAGGCATTCTCCTAACTTTTCATGCCAAATTTTCAAATGAAATGTAGTTGCTAGGAAAAGGGACACAAGGAAGGGAGTTAAGAGATGTTAGATTTCTAGAAACCATTTCAATGAGAGGTCTGCTAGAAGTACTATCTCTGGGGTAGTTTATATTCGATATTGTCTTAAGGAAGAAAGAATCACAAAAGATCTCTTAAAGTTTATGAAAATTCAGTGCTCTTAGCACACTGTGTTTTTTGTTTGTTTATTTGTTTTTTTAACTGCAAAGGATCTTATAACCTCCCCATTTCTTGTTGGAGGAAAGAAGAAACTATTGTCCAGAGAAACTTTAAACCCAGACAACAGTCACCCACTTATTCATGCAGAGCTAGTCAGAACTGTTACTCTAGGTCAGTGGTTCTCAACCTTCTGGCCCTTTAAATACAGTTCATGTTGTGACTCAACTATAAAATTATTTTCAATGCTACTTCATAACTGTAATGTTGCTACTATTATGAATCATAATGTAAATATCTGATATGTAGGATGGTCTTAGGTGACCCCTGTGAAAGGGTCATTTGACTGCCAAAGGGGTTGTGACCCACAGGTTGAGAAGTCTAGGTCCTTTGATGCTGGATCTAAAATAAATCCTGTCAAGGTATCTAGTCATTCAGATGCCTTATCCACCAAACATAAAACAGCCCGATATTTAGAAGTTTCCTAATTCTTTACCAACCTTTACTGTATCATCTAAACATAGTCGTAAAATTTTATAATGTCAAGAATCAAGAGTAAAATCTAATTGCTCTCAGAGTAGAAAAAAAAGATGATCTACAATAGATGGAGGCTTATAGTGACATAAGTGTTTGTTTGTTTTTTATCAGCACTGAGTGTAAGAATACGGAGAGCATTTTAAATGCTGAGGGGAAGTTTCTTTTAGCCTAATTCTTAGTGCCTAATTCAAGCATAAATTTGAAAGAAAGATAGTTTTCTACAAATGAGTAATAAGATAAACTCCTGTAAATATTTTGAAAGAATTGTGAGAAAATATATACCAGCGAAAAGGAAGATGAATCCAAAGGAGAAAGAATGAGATAGAAAAACCAAAGGTGAGCAATGATATTAGGAAAACTTTACATTAAGTTTAATCAACATTCATTGTAAAAAACAAACAAACTCCAAAATCCATATATCTGGCACTAAATTTTCAGAATATAGCAATGAGGAATTTAGTGGGGGTAGAATGAGAAGACAGAACAACAGAAAGAGATTTTCGGTGTATCTAGTGTTAGTGAAGTTGTACAGTACAGAGTTGAACAAATTTGTAAACCAATTTGTAGGGCAATTTTTAAGAATATATTAACATGCAAAATGTGCATTTCCTATGATTTAGCAATTCTTCTCAGGTGTAACACTTATGAAAAACATGCATATCTGCCCAAGGATTTCATAGCTGCAATTGCATCTAGTAGTAAAGATAAAAAAAATTAGAATCCACCTAACTATCTTTCAGCCAGGGAGGATAGCTAAAACATCTGGGATATAACTGGCCTATGGAATCCAAAGTAGTAATTAGAAAAGCAAAAAGAAAACAAAAGATGAAAACAAACAAATACAGACAGGCCTGACTCAGAAAGACTTTCAGGGCATATGTTTGGTAAAAAAAGAAAAAGAAAAAAGCAAGTTGCATTCCCAAAGAAAATATAAAGTATTGGGCTGTTTGTGTATTTATTTGTACATTAGGTTTTATATAAATTGTGTCATTCTACATATGTGAGCAAATATGTGTGGGTTAGCCACTGCTTTGCATCACCCATACCAAACATACTCTCCATTAGAGTCACTGAATGAGTTGTATGCTTCTTTACTTATTTTCATCAGGTGCTAAGCATTTTGTGCTATTTTTCATCGGATACTTATCACATATTTGTTGAATGCCTTTTATATGTCATGTCTTATACTAAGTATGGTCTATGATCTCCGGGTGTTTGTTTTATGTCCTAAGAGTCAGATCACTGCCTTAGGATGGCAATGGTTTATAGCCAGGATGGGTATTATAAAAAAGGGAAGCAGAAAGAAGATAAAACCAGACTGCAGGGAGAAGTCGCCTGCTCAAGGAGGGCTTCAGAAGACTTCACAGAATAGATGACCGAATGCCTTAGTCTTTGCAGGAATAGCTCTTTGCCTACATAAGAAGTGCAGGAACAACGTTCACGAGGAGGAATAGAGGAACACTGGCATGGATGGACCCAGCACAGGTGGGGAAATGTGAATATCACAATGTGTGTGATGGGGATACATTTAAACATTTCCATTTTACACTCCAGAGAAGAGAAAGCCAGGAAGACAAGAAACATCATTAGACATTTGTTTTTAGAAAGATAACTAGATAATTGGGAAGGCAGAGATGTCAGAGGATAGTAGGATACTGGCAAAGACATTGCAAGAATCCCAGAGAAAGAGAATGACAGGGTCCTATAATTAAAGAAGAGGACACTGATGTGAGAAGAGATTTCAGAATTTTCAGGATGAACTTGGAAAAATGTTGGCGTCTAATTTGAGGACAGGTCTCAGGTTATTGTCCAATCATTTTGTGTGTGTGTTTGAGTCCATTCAATCACTTCCTTTTTTTAATCCCAGTTTCTCTGAGGCGGTAGTATCCAATAGATTAAGAAAGAATGGGTCATGGGGGGGGGTAGAAATCTTTTCTTGGTGACTAATGGTTTCACAGACCTTCATCTGAAGGGCACAGCTGTAGATACTGGCAGTTAGGGGAGGATGATGCAAATGGGTAAACGCCAACTTGACCAAGACTCCCTTCCAGACGCCCTGGGGAGCCCCGGGGTCTCTAATCCCCACACTGATGACATCCAGGGAACAGGCTTCCCACAAAGAGACGCCTTCAGCCACAGGATGGGGACTCCTGTAATTGGTTACTTTTGGCATCCAAGGTCTCACCACAAGTTGGCAGGGGCCAGTCACACACAGAGAAAGACGTGTCTGTAGGCATGACCCTCTCCAGAGCCATGGTCTCGAAGTGGGTGGTGGTGACGCACGGTGGGGGAGCTGTGTGAGCTCTGCAGTCCCCAGGTGTGAGCCTGGACAGGGGTTGAGGTTTGGTTTGTATTAACACCCGCCTTTGGCTACTGTGGCTACTTTGCTAAACCTCAGCAGCATGAATTGTAAGGCTTCGACATGTTACCAGGAAAGGCCTCCTGGGGAACAGGGCTTTCCATTCCTTGCCTGGCTGCATGGACCCTGAGGGTTACATCGTGGCTCTCCTGCGTGTGTGCAGTCCCAACTTCTGGCCCATGGTAAGCTCGGATGACAGGCACACCATCAAAAAGACATTTTTTATTAATGCCTGGAGAATCAGCTACTTTTTTTTAAAGCTTCTCAATAAAGTTAAACATTTGTATTAAAAAGTCAGTTATTGGTGTTGTCTGCATTTGTTTTTTAATCCCAGTCACCTTACTCCCCCTCCGGCTACCATTCCTGCAGGAGAAGGAGGAGGACAGTCCTTATATGAAAAGCAGACCCATCTGTGTGGTGTCTCTACACAGACACGTGCGCTGTGCACACCAGCATATGACCATCTCACTCAGGGTGGTTCCACCTACAGCTGAGGAGCAGGGAGACTCGTCCAGGGAGAACTCACATCCCCCACCTCCTTCATCCTTTGCAGTCAAACACCCTGACACAAAGCTGACTTTACTTTTTCTTTTCTTTCTCCTCCCTACTCCTTCACTCTTTGCCCTCAGTCTTGCTTTTCTCCTCTTTTTCTTCTTTCCTGGTTTTTTCCCCCGCTTGTCTTAAACTGATGATAGATACTGAAAGATTAAGGCTTGGTTGACTATTTCGCTGATTTCCTGTTTACCAGTGTATGGAATTTGTGAGTGAAACAGTCTGTGTGTGTGTGTGTGTGTGTGTGTATGTATGGAAGAGTGTGAATGCTTGTGAGAGTGATGCTAAGCATTTTGTGCTATTGTTCTTCACTTACGGAGGCTGGTGGGGAAGCTTGGGATGCTTAAGAATTTGACCCTGGGAGAAAGAGAAAGGGCCTTGGTTTCCTCAGGCACCGCTGCTGAGTTTGGGGAAGGGCTAAGCCAGGCCAGAGCCTTTGAAGAAGGGAGTGGAGGGCTGTCCTGTTTTGTGTTAAGAAACAACTGAACATGTGCAGGAAGAAAGGGTGGCTGGCCATGTGAAGAAGAAGGAGTCCAACATGGGACAGTGGACTGAAGCAGGAGACAAAGAGACAGCCACTAAGCAATTTCCTGATCCCAGACCAACTGATGGAATTTTAATGGAGGAACCTGCTCAGTGGGTTCCTGGGATGTCTTGCCATGAAGCTACCTTGTTTCTTGCTTACCTTCAAACTCCCCAGGGCGCTGAGTATGCAAAACTGGCTGAGGATGTTGGTATGTGAGGAAACTCAAGGCAAAGAGATGCGTTTTCAAGTCTTATATTGGGCAGGGAAAAGAGAATACTCACCTGCTACCTAAATAAAATAAAGTGCAGCAAGAGCAGGGGCTTGGAGAAAGAAGTGACTATGAGAAGCATACATTCCTTTAGAAAACCCAATGGTCTGAGGAGAGAGGTCCTTGCTCTCTTGTAAGATAGGGGAGGGAGAAAATTTACATAGATATTTGTCAAAAACGTGTCCTCATGAGGCTGAAGGACATGGTGTGGCAAAGATTTTCTGTTTGTCATGCATGACCCACTAGGATATGGGGGTGAGCTGAGCTTTCCACAAGGTCCTGACTAGTTGAAAAGGACCCCAAAAACATATGGAAAATATGGAGAATAGGGTATAAGTAATAAAAATAAAAATAAAATAAATAAAATAAATTGGGAATGCCAGTTTCTGGTAATGATTTGTTTTCACAGTAACTGAGAACTCCCTTAACCCTGCGATTAATCACACATTTATGGCGAGGGTAAGCTGGGAGAATTACGGGGCTCCTTGGGACTTGGGTTATTAGTGCAGCTGCTTTTCATTGATGAGATCTGAGTTCAAATCTCCACCAACATTACAAATGAAAATGTCATTCTGAAAGTTAATTAGCTCCATGCAATAAATACTGGCTAGTTGATTGATGTACCCAAAAAATCACTACCCAGAAAAAAAAATTATATATATGACCCGTTAGGAGAGTCAAGCCAGTCAAAAAGTCAGACATTATTTAAACAATTTGCTTTTCTTAATAGTCCAACCACCTGCAGGTAAACAGAACTTATTAAAAGAAGGTGGAGTTTGTAGGAGTCAGAGCATGTGAAAGACTGTCTGAATGTATTAACTGTAGAATTTTAGAACTAGAAAAAAAATCTTTAAAGCCATCTAATCTAATCCATGCCTTTTTATAAATAGAAGAGGGAATAGAAACATGGGAAGTTAAGCTAAATGACTAGCTTAAGTCACACAGTTAACTAGCAGGGGAGCAGGGTTGGCTTCCAGGTGTCCTGGCTATTACACGTTCCCTGGGTCATTCCCATGGACTCAGTTTGGTTGTCCCCTCAGGGCCCTCATGCTTCTTATCTCCCCATGGCTCATCCATTTATCAAGAGGACCTTTTCTTTGGTATGTTCTGTGCTTCAGAAAGTTCTGCCTTTTTCTTTTAAGACAACTCAAAACTTAAGTTTTTGCTTTTTTAAAAAATGCAAATGCTTCCATCAATGCTCATGCAGGTAGAAGAAAATCAGTAAAACACAAAACTGTTACCCCTTTACAGCAGATGTGCTAAAATTACATTCAGAGTGAATTTTGCCAAAATTAGAGAACTGTGAGTTATTACACTGAGTAAGAGAGCAGACAGCTACTCTGCCTAAACCAATGTTCTATAAAGAAATCTGTCTGGCCTGGCTGCTGTGGCTCAGTGATTGAGCATGTCAATCTATGAACCAGGAGGTCACAGTTTGATTCCTGGTCAGGGCACATGCCTGGGTTATGACCTCAATCCTCAGTGGGGAGCTTGCAGGATGTAAAAGAGTAATATCATTTTAGTTTTCAATGTCAGTATTTAAAATATTGCAACTACTTACAGTTAAGAATAAATGATCCTATATAATAAAAGGGTAATATACAATCGACTGAATGGCAGAATGACCAGTTGCTATGATGCACACTGACCACTAGAGGGCAGACGCTTAATGTAGGAGCTGCCCCCTGGTGGTCAGTGTGCTCCCACAGGGAGAGTGCCACTCAGCCAGAAGCCAGGCTGATGGCGGCGAGCGCAGCAACTCTAAGGATGTCTGACTGTTGGCTTAGGCCCAAGCCATCAGTTGGACCTCCCCCGAGGGCTCCTGGACTACAAAAGGGTGCAGGATGGACTGAGGGACACCCCCCCCCCCCGCCACCACTCCAATGCACAAATGTCATGCACGAGGCCTTTAATGTTAGCATAATAGTATCTGTAAATTTAGAAAACATTTTTTATTGGTAGGTGAACCAAAAATTACAAAATTTCCTATTTTGGAGAATATATGTGTCATTTTACTTTCCCTAAAACTTAATAAATTTTAATTAAAACTTGAAAATTTAAGAGTTTTGTCAGTCTGATGGGCAAATAACATGTAATGTTACTTTAATTTATACTTCTTCTTTTGTTAATTGCCTGATCATAGACTATATATCTCCTTTTCAATAAGCTTGTTTGGCTCTTATAAATACTCTTTATGTATTCCTTTTCATGTACATGTTATATTTTCCCAATGTGTCCTTGTTTTAAAACTTTATTTGCTTTTTAACTTTAGATTTTCAAAAGTTTAATACATTCAAATTCACTTATATTTTCTTTGATAGTTTTTGGTTTTTACTTCTAGTTTGCAAAGATTGTTCTTAAAGTAACATTTCAACAATTCCCTTTGTAACATTTAAACATTTAATCCTTCTACATTTATATGGTCAGGTTGTGAGGAGGCTCTAACTTTATTTTTATCCCTCATGACCAGCTAGTTACCACAACTATAGATTCAGTAATTAATTATCCCTCACTGTTTCAAATAACACATATGTGCTGATTCTCAAATGTATTTCTGGCCCAAATCTCTTTCCAGAGGCCTATACCTTTACAGCCAAATATCACTTAAATGGCCCCTCCTGGAGGTTTCCAGACACTTTGGAATAAATGTGTCCATACACAACTGATTACAATACTAAAGAATACCTACTACGTGGGAGTCACATGAACAGACACTCCACTAAACACTGGCAGGATAATTTCAGATAACCCTCATGAGGCAGGTCATGTTACTATTATCTCTATTTTATAAATTAAATAAACCGAGTCATGGAAGTCAAAATATTCATTCAAAGAGATCCAGATGGGTGTGAACTTGGCATCAGAGCCAATGGCACATTCTCCCGACTACTGTGCTGTATCCGGAGTTTCCCCAGCTCTGCTCCTCCTCCAGGGCTCATCCCCATGCCCATCATCTCAGACAGTGCCAGTAAGATCCAACCACCCCAGGAAATTGCCAAGCATTCCAGATCCTACCTCACCATCTCTTCTACTCAATGTCCTCATGATACAATCCTAACCCCTATAGGAATTTACTCAGCTCTGTGGATATAGCCTTTTCTTGTCTGTTAGGGTACTTTCTAAACTCTAAATCCTTTTTCTTTTATATAGAACAGTCATGCTCCCTTATAGGTTTAAATAATCTACACACATCCTTTAAATCAATTGACCCTGAGTTATCAGATCAGTCTACTCCTCTCACCCGTGGCCATAGCCCCCAGTTCTAGGATGAAAGAGACGTGCTATGGTTTCCCCATGTGCTGATCACAGTAGCTGAACAGTAGTTACACTTAGCAATATTTGTTATATAAATTAATGACTACATTAAATAAATGCCACCTAAAATCAACAGTACAGATCTTTGATATATTGATATATTGATTCAGAAGAGAAAAACTAGGTCAATAAAATAGATTGCTAGTGATGTTACTTTTGCCCTCCTCAATCATTACTGTCAATATGTATAGAATGATGATTAATTCTGTATATTCTATTTATAAAACTCTATTCCTTGAAGTCTTTTATTATTTTAATTTCTTGTGAGTCATTTTTGTGTAATCATGTCATCTGTAAATAATCATACTTTTGCATCCTCCTTTTACATATTTGTACCTTTTGGGTAGTTATTTACTAGTAACATCAACAGGGTGTTAAATAATCATGACACACTTCCTTGTCCCCAACTTTCATGGACATTTCTCTAGCCAATCTGGACTATGTTAGTTATTTTTGAGGGATATATATATATATTCTTCAGGTTAAGTAACTATCCATGCTTACATTTTAAAAATCAATATGTCATGTTGGGTTGAATTTCTTCAAAAATTTTCAGGTATATTTCAAGCTTACTTTTTAGTTTCTGGGTTTTTTTGTTTTTGTTTGTTTGTTTAAACTATGCCTTTGAACACCTTAACAAATAACCTAATCTTAAAACCATCTTTATGTTTTGGGAATAAATCCTTACTGCTATATACACATTTTAAAGCAATTACAGTCACGTCAGCTCAATGCATTTTTATAACTTAAATTTTCATTTGGGAGTGATTCTATGCCCCTATGAAAGTCTTGGAAGGAAAATACTACCTTTCTATAAGGGCAAACCTTTTCTATTGTATCTTTTAAATTCAGTCCCCATTCACAAAACACATTCTAATACCACCCCTCCCCCACCCCCGCCGCCATTTACTTCCCTGTAGATCATATTCTATTATAGTAAACTTTAGGAGATTGCTCAAATTTTATATTTGTGTTAACATCAATTCTTTAAATGGTAATTTTAAAAATTCTTTTTTTTAAAGTAGTTTCAGAGCCAATGAACACTTACTGAGAAAGACTTCTCCAGGTTTTGTTAGACATTTTCACTCATAATTTAAGATATGGACAATTCAGTTTTTGTGTGAAGTGTTTTCGTTCACTGGGAAGATGTTGTACCTTCTGGAGAATAACCACCTCCCTCGAATTCTGTATGTTGCCAACAACATGTGACAGGGAGATTTTTTTTTTTTAATTCTTGAGGTGTTACTAAAAACAGTACTCCTTTGAAAAATGCACCAAGTTGTTTCAAGAGCAGCTATGATCATTGGACAATCCTAGAAGTCTATAACCTGAAAGAAATAAGACTACGCTTAAAAGAAAGTAGGCTGATAATTCCTAGTACTTGAAACTGTATATTTCTACACTATGAATGCTGTTTAATATCAGACAAATTGTCTAGATCGCTTGTCTCTCTTATTCAAATTCCTGATCAAGACACATTTCCTGAGCAATTTCTTTCTGCTCAGTTTACCCCCATGGCATTACATATCATCAGGCCCACGAACTGAGAAACTATTCCGTCCGATCTTAAATACACCTCCAATCTATGGAGTGCTCCCCATGCCCAGTGCTGCTGCATGGGTTCAGGCCTGCTTCATTATCCCCTCAGATTACTGTAATTGCCTCTATTCTGCCTTAACTGCTTCAAGTCTTGTCCTTTTCCCTCTATCCCTTACAATTTATTTTCTACATTGCCTGAATAATCTTTCTTAAATGCATGCCTGAGCATGTTATCCCCTGCTTAAAATCCTTCAATTATACTCAATTGCATTCATAATACAATCCAAACTCTTTAGCAACAGTCGCTATAAATCCTTTCTGGAATACGGTGCTGGGGGGTGGTGTTGAGGTGAGGGTGTATGTGGATGCAAACATGGGTACATGCTTGAAGGGATTCCTTAGCAGGCCACTTATGGAAGACCTTTTGTAGCCTGGCCTCTGACCTCTCACCCTTTCACCTCTCACCCTTGACACCCTCCTCTGCCCCTATGCCTATGTATACATGTCCTACTGCTCCTTCTGTGTGTAACCCATTTTCCTCTGGATCTGCCTAATCCTTCATCTTTTGGGTCTCAACCCAGAAGTTACCTGCACAGGAGCCTTCCCTAGGAATGGGATTGAGACCCTCTTCTAAATTCATCTAGCATTCTGAGCACTTCCCTCTCAAACACTTCTCCCATGAGGTTCTTTCTTTTCTTTTTTACAATATATTTTTATTGATTTCAGAGAGGAAGGGAGAGGGAGAGAGAGAAACATCAATGATGAGAGGGAATAATTGATCAGCTGCCTCCTGCATGTCCCCCACTGGGGATCAAGCCTCTAATCTGGGCATGTGCTCTGAATGGGAATCGAAGTGGGATCTCCTGGTTCATAGGTCCATGTTCAACCACTGAGCCATGCCAGCCGGGCTCCAATGTTGTTCTTATTGATCTACTTGTCCACCGCCAGATTGTGAGTTTCCTCAGAGTAGGAACTAGCACCGAATTTGGCATTTGGTAGGCACCCCAATTCAGATGGACAGTTGTCTTACTGATTTGTTTTGTCATGCCACATCATTTTTCTCACTCTGAGCCTCTTCTACAATACATCATGCACTCTTCCTCACAGGCTCCTCAATGAAACCGGGGATACGGTCTGACCCAACCCAGATTCCCAATAGAAACTCTTTCTCTAACACTTCGGCTTCTGGTCACCCAGCCTCCCTCTGACCCTGGCCTAAAGTGACTGCATTTTACCATTCCCAGAGACTGCCGGGACTTCTCATGGACTTCATTCAGTTACTTCCTGGACGTGCCTGGGGGAGGGGAATCTCTGACTTTTGTTTCTCCAGAAGTATCGGTCATAGACCTTTCCCTGTGTGGGATGATTTACATAATTAATTGTGAAATACATAAAATATGTTGGGCAATTGCTTATTTCCCCTTTTAGTTTTCTGGATGTGCTTCTTCTCTCAAGATCTTCAGTGCCCTGACCTGCTCCAATTTCACTCTTCCCACCTAGCTTCCTTCCACTTGGTGGGTGTACAGGGTTTACACTAGACCTTTTCAAGTATTAGCCTTTAGGACACTGGTTGCCTTGGAGATATTTAGAAGAGGAAAACGCCTAGTGAGTAGTTGATAACTAAGAATGACTTTATTTTCTGTCCACATGCTCTTTGTATGTCAGTAGATTTTTCCACTTTAACCTTACAACAACAAAACTTGCCGTGATGACATTTTAGACAACAGAAATGGACTCAGGGGTTTTTATAGGTGGTGGGCTGTGGTTATTCTCCTCCCCACCCTTGCCAAACATACCATCTGGGTTCCCGTCTATTCTGCTTATGCATTGATTTGTGACACAGCATCGATTTGTTGGCGATACAGTAGAAACAAGTTCAGGCCCGATTTAAACTCCTGGTCATGTGTAAGGGATCTAATCTGATGGGACAAAAAAGTGTTGGGGAGGTAGGGAGGGACACACTGGCATTTGGATGGGTGGTTCCTGGTTTTAGAGGATCCTCCCAACATCTAGTTTGAAGGCCGCCTGATGATACTGACTTATGGGGAGAAAAAGAGCCACATGCCATCAAGAGACTAATCAAGAACCCCGAGGAGTTTCTGCAGCATAGAAATCTGTGGGTTCAGACAGTAAATCTCATCTTCAGGACAATGTCTACCTTTTGCCCTTATCAGATGTTTCATAGCCTTCCCCTCCATTCTCAAGGATGCTTCCCCATAGTAGCTGCCATGTGATTTTCCACACTGATACCGACTCTGGCACACATCCCTTCCATTTCCTTTGGCTGCCAAGACCCCGAGGGCTCAACTCCATCCTATTGTGCTTCTTCCCTGCAATGACTGAGGGAGAGGCTTCACAGAATCCTCTGGCTGGGTTGGGATAGCAAGACTCATTCTGGGGCCTTTGTTTCAGCTTGAAATCCACCACAAATTAATTGGGCTGATGGAGATCATAAAGATAGGCACTTGGATGATGGGCCTTTCCTCGGAAAAATATCTTGCAGTTGCCAGATCTAAGCTTGGAATATTGGCAAGTGAATGATCTATGGCCTTTAAAAAAACCTTTCATTTGAATGGAATTCATAGCTGAATAAAATGATTAGACTGGTTAGCACACACACTGTAGTCTGACCTACTACTCTCAATAATGATGGTTCATCACTATACGATTTGGCCCTAGCCGATTTGGCTCCATGGATAGAGCGTCAGTCTGCGGACTGTAGAGTCCTGGGTTAGATTTCAGTCAAGAGCACATGTACAGGTTGTGGGCTCAATCCCCAGTGTGGGGGTGTGCAGGAGGCAGCCAATCAATGATTCTCTCTCAATAATGTGTCTATCTCTCTCTCCCTCTCCCTTATCTGAAATCAATAAAAATGTATTTTAAAAAATAATAGCATGTCATTTAGCATAACATATGGGGGTGGGCAAAAATAGGTTTACAGTTGTAATACACATAAATAGTCATTAAATAAATAAGAATACAAGAGTAAACTCCCTGTATGTCTCAAGTAATTCCATGCCAAACTTTCTGTAGACTTCTGTTATAATGACAATGACTTTTGGTCTCTAGAATGACCTTGTAGCACGGAGAAAAGTATTCTGGGGTATTTTCTAGATCTGCAATTAGAGAAGACTGAACTTTGAGTAGAAGCAAATGGTTTGAGCAAACAGGACTAACTTGCAATCAGAGTCTGTCAGAAAAGCAGACAGAGTAATCAGAGTGCCTGGGCATTCTCTGCTGGAGGCTCAGATTCTTTAGAATTCCCATGTTTGTGCTAACAAATTGTGCCATCATCCCTTTTTCTACTAAGAACGGCCAATGGTATTTCTTTTCTTCTTTTAATTATTTTATTTTTTGGTATTTCTTTATGAGACACAGATGTACTGTGCTTCTCACCTGAATTCCTTTTTTGATGCATATGCTTTATTTCTGACCCTAATTTAATTATTCTGATCATGAACTGGTTGCCTGATCCTCACTCCTCATTGATCCTTTAGATTTAGATGTCAACATAAGAATGTAGCCTGTTAATTTCCACCACAGTAGCTCCAGAGAGGACCCTCGTCTTCTGACAGGTGAATATTCTTTAATCACACATCAAAGCTTTTCTGTTCTCCTTTAAAATTCAATCACTCTAAGTTGGCTAAGAATATTAACGTGAACATTTAAACTATCCATTGATGAGTTATACTTTATATAAGTAAAGTACACCTATTTTTCCCACTATATTTTTAAAATTTCTTTAAAATGTGTTTGCTTTTAAATCAGGGATTAAAACTGTTAACTGTTTGCAATTAAACATTTAAAAAATTTGTTTGAGCTAAGCAGGGAAGACCAGTGTTATCTAAAGGCAACATTAATGTTTGATGAGGTGTGATAAATTTTAATATTCATGTAAACATCACACAAGTTATGTGTATGTGTGTGTGTGTATATATATATATATATATATGATTTTCATCTACCCCAGAAAGCTTCCTTATGCCCCATACCAGCCAACCTTGCTCTCAGCAATTGATGGTCTGGTCTGAATTCTATATTATAGATTAGTTTTCTTATTATGGAATTTCATATAAATAGACTCATATAGCATGTACTCGTTTGTGTCTTATTTTTCACTTAGTGCAGTGCATGCTATTCCATCATGTATCTCTCTATCTTTTCCACTTCCCTCCTGACCTACTTATGATGTACTCAGAAACTGGAGAACCAATAAGGACCAGATGTTTAATCAGAAAAACCAATTTTTTAAACCCAATTATGATAAGACAATAACTATTCTAAGTGATTTATTGTATTTAAGACTCAAAAACTCTGAGATGTAAATATGATTTTGTGACCTTGAACCACTTACTTAATCAATGATTTTAAGTCTCAGCTTTGTCATCAGAATAAGATAATAAACAGATAAGGAGAGGTGTGAGGCAAGGCCATCAAATTGCAGAATGGGTATTGCCTGTTAGAGGTTTAGGAAGCATTCCCTTAAACTAGCTAAACATTGAATTTGTGTTTGCATATGTGTAATACAACCTATATTCATTTCTTTCACAACCCTATTCACATAGCAGTAAAATTATTTCAAAGAAAGTTTGATGTTAAAAAAAAATAAAGGTAGGAAAAGAGAACAAAACGGACTTGAAATTTCTTCGAAAGCCACACAATGAGAAATGGATAATTACTTTGGTAAATGACTCCACAGATGAAACAGATGATAGGGCGCTGAAAACTGTGTGCCTGTTGAAGAAATCCATTAAAGATAAGCTGACTGGTGCTAAGAAAACAGTAAATTTCAGATACTTGGCACCAAGGAAGGCAGTGGGCAAGGAGGAGTGAAGAATAAGGTGTAAAAATGGAAACAGGGCTCCCAACCTTCTCCCACTATATTTCTCCCTGTCCCACAACAGGAGGTGGTGGTTTTGGGGGGTGGGGGGTACCGTATTTTCTGGCGTATAAAACGTCTGGGTGTATAAGGTGACTTTTGAGAAGATTTTCCTGGGTTAAAAAGTCGTCTTATATGCTGGAAAATACGGTACTTTCTGGAGAATACCAAATAGAATTGGGAGTGAATATCTGATGCTTTTAGGTTAGGCCCTTAACCTTCTTTATCCTTGGTTACTTTCTCTGAGGAATGAAACTAATTCTATGGACATTGCTCAGTCATGATGAGGATTAACTAGGATATTTATAAGAAAACTACCCCAGAGCCTGATTTATAATAGCTTTCAGAAATGATCAGTTAATTTATTTGCCAGCATTATCAATAAAGGCACTGCAGCGAGAGGCCTACTCCCTTCTCTTGCAAACCTACTGGCTGTCCTTGTTGTGGACATGTCTTACTTAGATGATCCTCTCCCGAGTCCCACTGGCTCCTGGAGCAGAGGATATTTCAGTGCTCCATCTCCTTCTAGCAACCGGGCAGCCTGCAGTGAGCAGACCTGCCCACTGAGCACCTCAGATGCAGGCCAGGGCTGAGGAAGCAGACTGCTTCCTGCATTGCTCAGGCTGGGGGCCGGCAGTGGGAGACGCGCATCCATCGCAGAAGATCAGCTGCTTTAGCAGCTAATTAATGAGCGAGGCTGTGCCTGCCATGTGGAAAGTTCCCCAGCGAGCAAGGCTGCGGTGCAAAGCTGAATAACATCCTTACGTTATCTGTCACATCGTTTATGTTCAAGTCTCTTGGCCTGGCCTCAGCACACTGCATAAATCTCCAGCTGCAGAAATCGAAATCTCATATAAAATTGAAGGATTTATTTTGAGGTATTGAAAGGTTTATAGCCAAAAAAAGTTGAAATTTGCCGAATCGGCATTTGGAAGACTCCCCCGTACTCGTATTCCTCACCCCTCGATTCTATGCTCTGAATTCCTGTCTCCACGGGGAGATAGGGAGGGGCGGGGAGGGAGTGGGGAGAGGTGGAACAGTGACGTGGGTGGAATTGTGCAGACTTTACCTACTCGTGGCCTCTGTGGCTTCATATTTCAACCTAAGTAGCCCTTGAAAGCTGTCATTATGACGCTAAGACCATACACAAGAAAAATAAAACAATAGTTCCATTCTGCTCTAGGGCCTGATTGCATTTAGGGCTCTAGAAACTTCTGTCAGTTTTCAGGATGTGTTTTAGTGCAGCCTTAAGGTTTCAATGCTTACTCCCCTACATCTTTACTGCTTTGGTAGGAATCAGTTGGAAGCTCGCGCAGGTCTTTAGTTATCGCTTAGAATAAGAATCAGTTATTACTTCTGCATTTAACCCAGTGTTCATCTTCTGGATTCAGCAGATCCTCCCCAGTGACCTCCTAGGTGTCTGGCATATGGTCTGGTGCATTTCTTGAGCTCAGAGGAATAGTTCTTCAAACCTCAGAATGCTTGCAGATGGATTAGGTAGGTAACTTTTTTTTTTTTAAATAAAAGGTAAAATGGCTAAATGTATATGTGAGATGCCACTCTGACAGGGGTTTAGAAAGCAGTGTGGCTCACTGGCACGACTGACAGACAGAAACTGAAAGCCTTCAGATTTGTTGCCAGGTCACTGAAATATTCTACTATCTGGGGGTGGGGAGAATAGGGGGTGGGGGGGGGGAGTAGGGGAAGGGGATTACTGGCCTTAATCATTTCATCTATAAGGGGTGAAGTATCCAAGCTGCAAATTCATAATGATACATTCCTCTCTGTCCTCCAGGGATTTGTAAAATACATCAGTGAGATCATACATGTAAGCCCTGCCGGCCAGTGTGGCTAGGGGTTGAGCACCGACCTATGAACCAGGAGGTCACGGTTTGATTCCTGGTCAGGCAGGGCACATGTCTGGGTTGTAGGCTGAATCCCCACTGTGGGATTCTCTCTCCTCATTGATGTTTCTATCCCTCTCTCCCTTTCCCTTGCTCTCTGAAATCAATAAAAATATAATAAAAAAATATGTGTAGCCTTAAAGCTGTAAAGACTTAAAAAATACCAGGCACAATGACTAACTGCAATAGTCCAATTGGTTGGCTGTTGCCTTTTTAAAAAATATATATTTTTATTGATTTCAGAGAGGAAGGGAAAGGGAGAGACAGAAACATTAATGATCAGACAGAATCATTGATTGACTGCCTCCTGCACACTCCCGACGGGGGAATGGAATTAAACCAGAGACCCTTCAGTCCACAGGCCAATGCTCTATCCACTGAGCCAAACCAGCCAGGACAGTTGGCTATAGCTTTTGTCCTTACCTCTACTTCCCCAAGATCATTAGCTGTCCCTCTTCCTTTCTCCAGCCCCTCCAATCCAGGACATAAGGAAGTGTCCTTATGTGAAGGTCTCAGAGTCCCCTTAGCTGGTACTATCTGTCCTGTATGTTTCTGCTGCCTTCCTAGCAGGTCTTGGGGTCCCATATTCAAAGAAATCATTTCAGAGTTTTTTGTGTTGGAGCACCCTGAGCCCAAGTGTACAAGGTATTAGGATGTGAACATGACAAAGGCCTGTAATCTTCGAATGAGAAGTCTAAAACTGGCCCCCGGCTGTGACTCTGGGAGTCTCTTCTGAGAACAGGCTCACTTTTTAGTTTATGTACAACTATTTGGGTTTCTTTGCAGGGTAAGTGGCTGCGAATTGTACAGTCCCCAAGAATTCAGGGGTCACACGTACTGTTTCGTTATGTGTGTCTGAAATCTCCCTCACCCTATGAGCCGAGAAATCTTTTTTACCTCTCTCTGCCCACTGCCAGTTCCAACAGCTGTAACTGTTTCATTTTTAATTTGCTCCTTGCAGCCTTGTCTCTGCTTAATCCATTAAGACAACTTTGAATGTTCCCGGCTCATATATTTACAAAGGGGGGAGGGGGAGAAGGAGGAATGAAGGCAAAAGACTTTGAAAAATGGTATCTAAATTGTAGCCAAATGTACTCAGAACTCTCCTAGGTTAAATTGCAAATAATTTTCTTTCAAACATCACAAACACTCTCTCTAACTTAACTCAACAAATTGGACCGAGGGGTTTCATTGCTCGAGGAAGCATGAGTCATTCTCCTTTTCTCTCTCTGTCGGTGCCACTCTCTCCCTCTCTCTCCCCCTTCTCGCTTTCTTTCTAGAAATGTGATTCTGGTTGTGTTCTAGCCCTATTGCATCATCCCTACGTTTCCTTCCTGGGGCTTCCATAAAAAAATTCGCCTTTTTGGTTGAGTCTTCTTGGAGACCAGTCCCGTGCCTCGTGCTGGGAGAAGGGAGGATTGGAAACCAAAGGACGGCTGCTTTAAATCAATCGGTTGACACTAATCTAATGTCTAATTAGCTCTGGGTGGGCGTGTGCTTTGATTATAGGAAGTGCCTCAGGCACTGACTGGCATTTGAAGGGCTGCTCCACACATATCAATCATCCTTTGACAAGGAGATCTGGAAGAAAAAAAAGAAGGGGGGGGGGGGGAGCAGGGAGCTTTTCTCTCCATCAACTGTTGACTATCAGTTTCCAGTGGTCCAAACCAGTGCTTTCAAGCTCATCCATTTGCTCTCAGAAATGAGCGCCTGACCACAGATAATAGACGGACTTTCTGAAGTCAGCTAAAACTGGGGGTTGTGTCAAATAATTACTTCCCAGGCCACAAAATACCGAATCATATCTAATAACAGTTATGTGCTTTAAAAAAAAAAGTAAAGTGCACAAGCTGTACTTTTCCATATTCCGCTAAACCCCAAAAAGGAACAATTCATTATCATGGAATTGTTCTTGTTAATCTCTCACATGAAATGAGGGATGATTGAACAAAAGACGCAACATCT
Source organism: Murina feae (assembly GCA_004026665.1). Classification (NCBI taxonomy): domain Eukaryota; kingdom Metazoa; phylum Chordata; class Mammalia; order Chiroptera; family Vespertilionidae; genus Murina; species Murina feae. The sequence continues at coordinate 52,111 of PVJC01004857.1, forward strand.
TTCATTAAGCTGAGAAATTGTTTTTATCAAAAATGGCATGCCTATAATTATTTTCTGTCTCATTTTCTTTTGTTCTCTATATAAATTTACTCTTTTGGAAAATTTTCCTAGAAGTGGCGTTGTCTTATTTAAATGCTGCTGCTATTTCTAGTGGAACTCTTTAAGGTGACCTAATGTTACAGGGAGATGAACAGACCAGAATTAATAAGGCAGTTTGGGCACCTTCCAATTTTTAAACAAAGAAAAATGCATTTAACTAAAGGGTTAATTTCACTTTCATTCTTACTGATCAGGAGACTGAAAGAGGTGTTTTCAAATACCGTTTTTATTTCAGCTCTATTTGGTTTGCTTTTCCTGTATGCACTTATTTTTCTAATGATTCCAAGCTGCTGAATCTGTCGGACACAAGGAAGGAGAGTGATAGTAAAAGTGATCCTTCGAGAGATTCAAGTGCAAAGCCTGCTGCAGAATACAGTTCGAGGCTCTGCAGATGAACTGTTAGGTTGCAGTCCTGGCCATGCTCCTTACCAGCTGTGTGACCTTGGGCAAGATACTTAACCTTGGTGAACCTCACCTGCAAAATGGAAATCGCTACAGTGCCTACTTCATAGGGTGATTATAAAAATCAAATAGTATGATGCAGGGGGAGTGTTTAGCACATGGTAAGCACTCTATAAAATGTTAACTGCTATTGTTGGTGTAGATAAGTATTTTACCAAAGACCCTGGCTGATTTTGAAATCCACCAAAGGTACGTCTTAGGAGACAGGGATTTTAAAAGGGAGGTCTCCTAAAATATTATGTGAGGATCAAGAAAATCTACTCTAATAAAAGAGTAATATGCAAATTAACCATCACTCTGAGACACCTAAGCCACACCCACCAGCCAAGCCATGCCCACCAGCCAATCAGAGCGACGGTATGCAAATTATCCCATCAAAGATGGCGGTTAATTTGCATACACAGGAGAGCGAAGACTAAAGACAGCTTAGAAGGAAGCCAAGTGCTGCTGAAGGGAGCCAAGCAGTGGAGAAGGGAACGAAGCCAAGGCAGCAGAGACTGTGAAGAAGGGAGGGAGAAGAGGGGGGAGCTGAGACAGCAGAGATGGGAGCTGAGGCAGCAGAGACGGAAGGGAGCCGAGGTGGCAGAGATGGGAGCAAGGTGGGCTTTGCTCCCTTTTGTGCTTCGCTCTGGCTCAGGAAGCCCTTTTCTTGCAGGAATCTTCCTGTGACAGGCTACTAGTAGTTAACATAATTGACCCACTTTGATTTAAGATATTATTGTCTTAAGAATTTTCAAAAGGACTAACCTTCCACACTATGGAAGAAATTCTGGTTTGACAACTTCACTAGAAAATTCACAGGCCTATCCTTGCTAACTTGAAGAAAATGGTCTCTATCCCCCCCTGTCTCACTCACATGAGACAGAGTAAGGAAAATGATGGTGTGTGTATTGGATAAGGCACCAGCTCACTCTTTTACACTCTGAAAGTTAATGCTTTCATGTTCTGTCAAAAGTTTGAAATGAACATAAAAATGCATATGACAAATTTGTAAACTTTCCTTTAACCCTGTTTTATTTTTATCAATATGATGCATTTTAGAAGATTTTTGTCATATTAATGTGAAAAAATTTATTTTTTTTTCAAAAAAAGAGAAAATAAGACTATCATGAAAGTAATCACTTTTGATTTCTTTCCTCAAAGCACCTTGTTAGTGAGCATGTTATTATCAGTTTGTCCAAAGTCAGGTAAGACAACTGAAGCATAAACTCAGGCTGTAATAATTTCAGGTTCCTCACAGGAAGATTGCTGAAGTTTTATACTCTGAATAAATTTTGAAAAGAGCAGTTAAAGGGCCTTGACCAATGTGGCTCAGTTGGTTGAGTGATGTCCCTTGGACTGCAAGGATGTTGGTCAGAGTACATACTCAGGTTGTGGGTTCAGTCCCTGGTTGGGGTTGAAAGGGCGGACTCAAACCCCCCTTTTCGAACCGGCCAATAGGGATGCAGAGGAAATAACAGGCTAACTGCATCCTGCCCCCTGTGCAACCAAACCCTGACCCTTCCCTCGACCAATCAACAGGGGCCACAACACGTTACCCCACCCACTACTTCCAGACCCCCTATAAAACCTTTGTTCTCCTGAAACTTGCTCTCTCTCCACCCTACCGCTGTGTCAGTGAGTGTGGGTGGGATTGAGCTTGAGCTAGCTCGAATAAAGGCTCTTTGCTTTTGCATCAGACTTGGGCTCACTGGAGGTCTTTGGGGATCACAAAATCTGGGCATAACAGGGTGTGTATGGAAGGTAACTGATTGATGTATCTCTCATATCAATGTTTCTCTCTCCCCCCCTCTCTAAAATCAATTAAAAAATTTAAAAAAGAGAAGTTAAAGGTAATAAACAAAATGTAATGCTATTTCAGTTCTTTCAATTACTTATAGGAACTTAAAATAGGATAATAAGATATTGCAAATAAGAGGTCTGTCCTCTGATCTATTTTAAGTCACAGAAGAATATATATAAAAGCCAAGCAACCACAACAACTGGTTGCTATGACACACACTGCAGCAGCCAACCAGCCCAACTGGGGCTCCCCCAATCTCCCTCAGCCCCTTCCCCCCAGCCAGCCTGCCCCTGATTGCCTCCCCCACCCTGATCAGTGGTGGGGCCAGCCAGACAACTGCCCATAGCCCCTCCCCCTGGCTGGCCTAGCCCGATTGGCCCCCATCGGGCCAGGCCAGAACCCACTCATGCATGAATTCATGTACCACACCTCTAGTAAATAATAATGTACAACTTAGCAGAGTATATGATAAATATTTTCCTACCTTATGGCTGTACATTTCGGAGTTCACACATTAAGTGATTTTATAAATTTTTAGTGATTCTCTCAATATAATGAAAATAAAATAGGAAATGAAGAATTAAATGGATTTGTATCACACTTATCAAAATCTGACCTGTCTCAGAAGAGATCTTTTCTGTTTTCAATGTTATCTTTACAAAATCTCTCCTATCCCAAAATGCCCAAAACAGAGGAAAGGAATATAACACCTGCCTTCCAAAAGTCCATAGTTAGCCTTTTGCTTTGATGAACTGTGATATGGAAATCCTCCATAAAATCAAGACTATGCTACACGAAGCACTACAGGACAAGCATTCTGAAATTACTCCCTAAAGTGCTCCAGAGGGCGATAATCAAGGCTCTGCTACTGTGGGAAGGTGTTTTTAAGTGGTGCTGGGAGGGATGTGGTCGAGACTGTAGAGAACACTTTCTCTGTGAGGGTTCTGTGTCATGGGAAAGCACTATTACAACAGGGGCTATCGGACTTCCTGCCTTGGGAATTGTATAATAAGAGCCAGGCTGGTGCCATTTCACAGGAGACCTGCCCGGAGGTAGAGGAATGGAGAAGATGACCTTTCCTGCCTCCTTCATGGGCGATGGCGGGTCCTTAATGAAAACCTGGTCGCAGGGACTGGGTTGGTATGGAACAATGCTTTTAAGGCCAAAGTTTAATTTCATAACAGCAATTGGATACTAGAGATAGATGGATTGCACTCTTTGGAGATGGATAGAATGACTCGGTCTTTGGAGAGCATCCCAAGGGGCGCTGTATGGAACAGTCTCCGGGAAGAGCATCCTGTGCTGCTGACAAAGGCACGGCGTGGTGTTTTAATGGGTCTTTTCCATTTCCAGGCCTGAGGATGTATTATTCCCACCAGAGTGGTTATGGTCTAGGATGTTAAGCCCCATAGGGTAATGGACACCAACTTCACAGCGTAGCCATCGAACTGGAGAATCGCTGCACAGTTGCTCAGGATGCAGTGGCCGCTGTGCCTCTCCTTTGAACCTGCGTGTGTTCTCTGTGGCTGTCATTAAGATCTGCATGTGGAGTTATTCAATTTCAGTCTACTTTCCAAGGAGGTGGCAGTGCAAGTTTATTGGTGCTGCAGCCTATTCTCTCAGAACTGAAACGTCTCGGTGCCTTTGATCTCAAGTCTAGGTACTTTCATAGAAGTAATCAGTATGACCTACTTGGGGATGCCAAATAGGAAGAGTTTTAAATGAGGGAGAGAGTATATGTGCGTGCGGCTGATTCACACTAGCAGTGCTGAATGAACCATTCACATAAATGCTTACGCTCTTGCGTTTTACTGATTTCTACCTGCTGCAGCTCTGAAAACAGGAAGAAATGCTACACTTACACTGACATAGGCCACTGGGCAGGCTTTGTGGAGAAAAGGGATATAAAAGGACGTTTTCTGGCCTCCTTTTTGTATGTGTTAATGTTGAATGGTGGCGACTTAGACTTCTTTTCTGCTGCTACTGAAACAGAATAAGGTTGCACACAATGGGGACAGGATGGAGGGAGGGGCAGTGGGCAGCTCCTGCAACAGGTGCAAGTCACATGGCCACACTTTCCCACACAGATGGGGAAGTCTCTGGTGGCCTTATGAGCTCTGAAATGAAATAAATGAAATGACGGCTGCGGATCAAGTGTCTGCCAATTAGAAGCTGGAAGCAAAAAGAGCAATGAGGCGGTGGATGCAGGGAGTGAGGAGGGGCGGAGTGCAGTGAGAGGGGTGGCTGGTATCCTTGCATCTTGTTATTCTGCCATCTAAAGCTTGGATGTGAAATCCTATCTGTGTAATTTTACTTCCAATAACCATGCTCCACTGAGGTGCTGAGATGGTATCTGGGTGATGAACAGAGAGAGTGGTCCATTGTTCCTCCCTTCATCTGGGCAGAGGGGCTGGCGGTAAGTGTCTTCAGGTGGGACCAGAGAGTTCCAGGGGAAGGCAGACGCTCCACAGAACCTGGAGTGGTGCTCCCAGCAGCAATCTTCCTCCTGCACCAACACCTCCGCCCTCTACCTCATAGATCATTCAGATGTAATGGGCTGATAGTGCCTGTCATATCCTTAAACCTGACCTGAAATTGGGATACTCACTTGGAATAATTTGAGATCAGACAAGTAAGAGACATGTTTGTGGTTAAGGAATTATTTTCAGGGGCGTTCAAGTGTTTCCATATGAGGCTAATGCCATTTTCGTAAGGATCAAATGCAGGAGACACAATAAATATGATTTTGTTTCCTTTGGTCCATTAAAAAAAAAGATTTGATTGTGGAGAGAGGTATTCATAGGGAGATTTTTCCAAGTGGAAGACAAATGTACAGTTATCTAAATGAGTGTTTTTCTTTCACCATTTTATTTTGGTGTTTTTTCCAAACTTAATGTTTGTGGGGGCCTCTCTAAAAGATCTATGTTTTAATTCACTTTCATTTTCTGCATAATGGGTGGGGGTGAGAGACATATTCTCATAATTTTTTCTCAAATTATGAGAATGCTTGTTTGATCCTGTAATATATCTCTTCCTCCAGCGGCATCTAATTACTTTTTTTTTCATGTCAGGAGCTTTCATAACCTTTGGTATCTGCTCCTCTTTATGTGGAGTCCTTTCTTCCTTTTCACAGTTTGGTGACTCATCTTCCAAGACGGGAACCCCATGTCCCTTTTGGTTAAGTCAGGCCTTCTCCAAACCCCTTGGGCACAATGGAAGCGCCTCCTCTCTGTGGCCCTGCCACTGTCTTTGAGCTAACGTGCTACACTACTGCACGGTAATTATTCGTGAATATGGCTGTCTCCTCTGAGGCCAATGACTCTGTCTGGAGCGGGAGATCTTTCTCCTTCTTTAATCCCATCACTGTCTGATGGGATGCTCCATAAATACTGATTGATGAGGCCAGGGATGAATGGGGCTTTCAGAAGTTAGGATGAGCCCCACTAAAGGATGGATTCTCCATCCCCTTTAATGATTTGCCACGGATGAGCATAGGAGCCCAGAGTTATGAAGACCATTCTCTCTCTCAGGAATTCTCCAAGGAGGAACTCTCACAGAATTCCTTTCTTCATAATAATAAACATTTGATGGGATAAAGTTGATATCAGGCTTATGGTAAGACTTTGTATGTGTTTGGTTACATATAACTGGAAATGATGATTATATAATGACAATAGCAACAGCTAACACCTATTGAGTGTTTAACATGTGCCAGACACTATATCAAGCAGCTTTCCATGTATAATCTTTTCTCCTGGTATGAGAGCACTGTGAGTTACTCAGCATCTCACTAGTAATGAAGAGTCAAGTCTGGATTTGCAGGGAGCCACTTCAGGATGGTGGTTATCAGAGGGAAGGGGGATGAGGGATAGGTAAGGTTAAAGGGGGCCAAATATATGGTGACAGAAGATTTGACTTTGGGTTGTGGGCACACAATGCAAGATACAGATGTTGTATCATACAATTGTACACTTGAAACTTATATAATCTTACTAACCAATGTGGGTGCACAATGCAATATATAGATGATGTATCATACAATTGTACATTTGAAGCCTATATAACCTTATTTAGCAATGTGACCCAAATAAATTTAATTAAAAATATAGAGGGAAAAAGAACACATTATAAACTTTTTTCGTGTGTGTAGAAAAGGTAATTGAGACTCAAAAAGATTAAATGATCTACAAAGAATATATCATCTAAAAATTTCCCATATCTCCAGAATTCAACTGTGACTTTTAGTATTTTAGATTCTAGGCTATGCAAGGATCATATCTGCTTTATATGTATACTAACTAGATTAGGACCAATTTCAGATTTAACATGTGTATATCTTTAATTATAATGAAGGTGTCTTTCTCATTAATTCAAATTAGGTAGAGAGTAAATGCTACAATAATGAAATTGGGATTAATTATTCCCCCATTATGGTTTGGCCAAATATGATTCTGAATAAAAGGTAAGTGTGGGGGGATCACATAGTAAAAAAACAAAAAAACAAACAAAACATAATGGAAGACTATGCCTGTGGAAAATATATAACACTACAAAGAGAAACATTATTTTTTTTAACCACTAGAAAATACAGATGACACTCTCAGCCATGCCATCGTCTTAAGTAGAGTGTGGCACATCCTAAGTTCCCTAAACCCACACATTTTGCAATGGGACTTTTCAGCTTATATAGCAAGAGATCTCTGTTTCCCCATCCCTCAAATCTGGACTCATCAAGCAACTTGCTTTCTGAAGCTGAATGTACAAAAAGTGACAATGTGCCAGTTCTGAGCATGCAATTTAAGTGGCCTTGTTTGTGTCCCTTCCCTTCCCTTCCCTTCCCCTCCCCTCCCCTCCCCTCTCCTCCTTTCTCTCTCTCTCTCTCTCTCTCTCTCTCTCTCTCTCTCTCTCTCTCTCTCTCTCTCTCTCTCTCTCTCTCTCTCTCTCAGAACCCTTCACCTGTCATGAGAACAAGTACATGCTATTCTCCCAGATGATGAGAGGTTTTTGGCAGTATGACCTCTATTACCCCAGTTGCCATGAGATGTGTAAGTGAGGCCATTCTAGACAAGCCTTCTCCTAGCTGATCCACCAGCTGATTGCAGATGTATAAGCAAACCCAACAAAGAGCAGCCAAACTCACTCAGGCCAACAGAATACCCAGGTGATCTATACAACCCTGAGCAATGATAGATGCTTATTATTTTAAGACACTAAGTTTTGGAGTGATTTGGTAGACAGCATTATTGTGGCAATAAGTAATTGATATAATCAAACAGTAAAGGGATGACTAAAGCAATGGTGAACTCAGAAATGGTACCAACCACATACAATATCCAACTTTACTCACAGAGAGTCAAAGAAATTCCTGTTTTTCGTTGTTACTTGGTTCATTGCTTATTGATTTGGCTACCCAGGGAACAGTCCTTTTTAAAGACTCCTATAGAATAGTAGTTAAAATGGATCTTAGAAGTCACTTAGTCCAGCTGTTCATTTTATAGAAAACTAATCAAGACCAGCTGAGTTAAAGGACAATTCCACAGCAGCTCCTCCAGTTATTGATAGAGCTGGAGCTTAACACTGTGGCTACTTAAGACTGGATGCCTTGATTCTGTTCGTAACGTGTCATTACAAACAGACAGGTATTTTGTAAATACTGTATTTTGTGGAGGTCATCACCATTGCCACCATATTTTCTAACACACAATTTAATGCTTCGTATGCTGACAACCATATTCGGTCACCACTAACAGCAAGATGCCTACAGTTCTGGAGTAGGGACTGTGCTACCTATGTAAATGTCTCCAGCTGAGTGTGGGATCCAGTGGTAAGGATGGAATCTACATAGCTTCATGCTTTGGGGAGGGAAGTGAAGCTTTTCCTTGGCAAGCAGAGCCTCACTAACCTTGTCCCGTGATCGTCTACCTTGCCCCATCCCACGTCAGTGTGCCACCTCTCCCGTGAGCAAGGGCTGCGGCGTGCCAAGCCGTCTCCACGTTGTGCCCAAGAAACATGGCAGTTTCCTACAGGGAGTAAACTGTCATTTTTCACCACATTAAATTTTATAAGTTTCAAGCGAATGGAAAATGGATTTTATTATTCTCTCTCTCTCTTTCTTTTTGCCATGAATGTTTTATAGCTGCAAAAACAGAATTTGTGGTTTCAACTGCTCAAGTTTGATGCAGAAAGCTATGGAACCTCTTATGTAACCTGATGGCCTGAATAATTATCAAAATATTTTGCTTTCCACCCTTTCTAAGCTTTAGCAGCAGAAAAAAAAATAGTGTATGCAACCTTTTGACCACAAAATAATAATAATGAGAAAGCCCTTTTACCAGGTCTGCTCCCGCACCTACACTCAAGGTGCTGTCCCTGGGGAGGCCAGCACTCAGGCAACCTGGACAAGGGTCCCAGCTCTCATCAGGGACAGCCTTTGGCAAAGAAGGAAACTGTCTCTGAGAAGAAAAATGAGGGAGATAAGAGAGAAAAACCATTTAGTAGAGATTCAAAGCCTTATGGCATCTCCCTTCTGAACCGAGAAACCACATTATGTTGCTCTAAAAAAAAAAGATGGGGTACAAAGTGAGTGAGTGTGTGTGTCTTTTGGCTTCCACAACACATTGTTTCACCGTGTCTACTGAGCACAGGATGTCCTCAGCGTCTTCAATATGGTGTCACCTCAGACATCTCTCTAATAGAGGAAAACTTTATGAACTCTGGGATCTAGAACATATGCTGGTGAGTCAAATACTATTGAAGTCTATTATATATGATACATAATCTAAAATATCATATACTTTTTTTTTAACGTTAGTTTTTAAGCTCCATTTATTTAACATTGGTTTCCAATTAACTCGCAGTAACATTTCTTCACAAAGATCCACATACACCAACATATACATGAACTATAAAGGGTCCTCCTTACTGCAAATACCACTCCCAACTCCCTGTTACCCAAAATGAAAAAAATATTTTTTAAAAAATATTAATTTGGATTATGTTCCCCTTAGTCACATTCATAATAAACTAGGGGCCCGGTTCACAAAAATTTGTGCACTCGGGGTGGAGGGAGTCCTTCAGCCCGGCCTGTGCCCTCTCACAGTCTGGGACCCCTCAGTGGATGTCCTATGATGGCCCCAGTCTGCCAGGCGCCTTTTGTGTGTGTGTGTGTGGCCACTGGGGACCTGCCCCCAGCCGCATCTGAGGCTCGGAGCAGTCCTCCTGTGTGTGTCTACCTGCTGGGGACCTGCCCCCAGGCACACCGTCAAGGCTTGG
>PVJC01004858.1:0-61131 GCA_004026665.1 Murina feae
GATCGCGGGAGCACGGGCACACACGCCTCTGTGCCCGAGCCCCCCGCGATCACGGATCTACTTCCAGGCTGCAGGACAGCCTGGGGGCCTGGGCTGCCCTGCCGCCTGAAATCGATTGCGGAGGCTCTGGCACTCACGGAGGCATGTGTGCGGTGCCCCCGCGATCACAGACCTACTTCCAGGCTCCAGGACAGCCTGGGGGCCTGGGCTGGCTTGCTCCCCCAGGCCCCAGCTGCCCTGCCGCCTGAAATCAATTGCGGAGGCTCGGGCACTCGCGGAGGCATGTGTGCCTGAGCCCCTGCGATCACGGATCTACTTACAGGCTGCAGGACAGCCTGGGGGCCTGGGCTGCCCTGCCGCCTGAAATCGATCGCGGAGGCTTGGGCACTCACGGAGGTGTGTGTGCCCGAGCCCCCGCAATCACAGACCTACTTCCAGGCTGCTTTCTGCCTGGAGGTGTGGGGCTGCTGGCGGTCGCTCCTCCGGCCCCCCCACCCGTGTGGCCTGCAGGAAGGCAACAGATGGCGGCGACAGACACCACCGTCTTGGCTGGGCTAATTTGCATACAACCGCTCTGATTGGCTGGTGGGCGTGGCTTACCCTGTCTCGGAGAAATGGTTAATTTTACTATTTAGCTTTTATTAGTTTAGATTTTTTATTGATTTCAGAGAGGAAGGATCATTGACCAGCTGCCTCTAGCACACCTCCCACTGGGGATTGAGCCCACAACCCAGACATGTGCCCTTGACTGGAATCAGAACTAAACTGGAATCCTTCAGTCCACAGGACTACACTCTATTCACTGAGCCAAACCAGCTAGGGCTCAAATGTGCCTTTTTCTACCTACTTCATTGGTAGCCCATACTCCTACCAACAATCTCTTTAAGGCAATCTAGGCTTTTCCTGACATGCACTTTGAAACTCTCCCATTCTCCAACCATTTCCCACTTCCAAAGCCCCTCCATATTTTCAGGTCTGACAATAATCCAACAGAAACATGGGCAAAGACCATGAACAAACATTTCACACAAAAAGACTTATAAATGGCACTTAAATGTACCTAAAGATGCTTCATCTCACTCATGATAAGGTCGGTGAAAATGCAACTACTGAGGTGCCATGTTTAGCCTAGGGTATTGGTAAAGATCCAAAAATCTGACAAAGTACTGCTTTAGTGAGTCTATAGGGAGGTGGTCTCTCACACGATGTCATCAAAACAGTGGTCAACTTTGCAATATCTAACAAAATCACAAAAGCATTTCTGCACTTCTACTTCTAGGAATTTAGCCAACAGATATATCTGCACACACTGCAAAATAGTGTATATAAGAGGTAATTTATGTATCAATCTTAATTAACCAAAAATGAAAACCTCTGGAGTGTTCATCAATTACGATGGCTTAATAATGATAGCATATCCTTTTCCTCATCAGTCATTGAACTTCATTTTCTTGAGGGTTTGCCCTAGAAAATTATCTAAAGTCCATATCTATATGTCTACTTACCAACTTGGCATCTTTACCTAAAAATTGAACCATTGTTTAGCCAAACCCCATAGCCTGTTCATCAAATGTGCTCTTTCTCCTCTTCCGCAAATCTCTTTAACTCCCAGCAATCCTCCTTATCTCCAAGCTTTCCTTCTATTTCTACTAATGCAATTATGAAATTTTATTAAAATAATATTATCTCTTAAAGTGCCTTCCTTTTCAAAACTACCATTATCCTAGGCTTGGCTCCATCAGTTTTTTTCATTTTATTTCAACATGCTCTTAGTGATACCTTTGTACCCTTCTTGATCACTTATTATTTTTTAACATAATTTGCCAAAATATACATGTTGAATAATATATAACCAATACACTAAATAATTATGTGATACTATACATGATATATGCAATACATACATATATATCATATATAATATGTAACATATAAACCCTAATTTATAATATTAAAATCTATGATTATAATTTTTCTGATTGAAATCTTTCTATCATATCTCTGTATTCTTTAAGTCCCCAAAGAGTGCATAGTTTTGGATGATTTTGGTCTTATTTGTCATTCTAGCATCATCTCAGACAACTTGTTATCTCTATGTCTTTGCTGCCTTTTCTCTATGTCTCAAACATGCTATGCTCTGTAGCATTTCAGATCCTTACATGAAGTTGTCTCTTTCTTGAATGTACCTTTTTCTTCTTTGTAAAACTAATTTTTATCCTTTCATGGCTGTGCCAAATCATTTTTTTCCCGCATCCTCTTCATGATTTAGTGTTACGGGTATTTTCTGTTTTGGTCATTTTGATCAGTGTATAGTGATATTTTGTTGTTGTTTTAATTTGTATTTCCATAAGGACTAATGATGTAGAACATATCTTTATGTGCATTTTATGCCATCTCATAATTTTGAAAACTTATAAGAAATGCATCAATTCCGCAAAAATCACAAACTTCCAAGCAACCAAATTCAATCTGATAAAATATATAGCCTGAATATTCCTAAAACCATTAAATAAATCAAATTTGAAAGCAAAAAGTTCACACAAAAGAAATCTCCAAGTCCAAATGGTCTTATGAGAGAAATCTACCAAATATTTAAAGAATAATTAACTCCGAATTCACTGATTGTCTTCAGAAAAATGGAAGAGTGGAACACTTTCCAAATCATTTTATAAGGCTAACTTAACCCTATACCAAAACCAGACAAGATAATACCAAAACAAGGGGAAAAAATACTACATATCAATAGCATTCATTAACTTAGATGCAAAAATTCTCAACAAAATGTAAGTTTTTATTGCTGAGTAATATTTCCTAACATGAATGTACTACTGCTGATTTCTTTCCCAGTTAGTGATATTTGGGATGTTTCTATATTTTAACAATTACAAATAAAGCAGTTATGCTTATTTATGTACATGTCATTCTAATTTATGACACAACCAAGCAGTTTCCCAAAGTGTTTGTACCACTTAAATACCAATCAATAGGTACCTTGTGAGTTTTCTGGTTCCTCCACATTTTTACCAACCATGATATGCTCAAATTCTAAAAGTTAAGATCTAATATAATAAAAGAGTAATATTGAAATTGACCATTTCTTTGGGACACCTAATCCAGTGGCTGTATGCAAATTAACCCAGCCAAGATGGAGGCTGGCAGTCACGGAGCTGGAGTAAACAGGCAGCTTCCATTGCAGCAGGAGTAAACTGTCTGCTGACCAGCTGGCTGGGCCTCTCTGTGCTCCAGGCAACATTGTTGCAATTATAGAAGCCTCAGAGCTGAAGCAAACGGCAGGCTTCCATTGCACCAGCAATGGAGGAAACTGCCTGTCTAGAGTCTACTAAGGCAACATTCTTTCAATTATAGAAGCCATGGAGCTGAAGCCAACAGAAGGCTTCATTACCTGCCTAGGCCTCGGCTTAAAGGAACAGTATCAACTATAGAAGATAAATAAACCCCAGAAACCTACTTCCAGCCAGCCTTGCTGGGACATTGGGTCAATGGGAGCTGTGGGCAGACTGAAAGCCTGAAAACAGCCCTCTGGCCATCACCCACACTGGCCACACACCAATGAGATGAGGGTCCCCACTGTGGGGCTTGGCCAGCCTGCAAATAGCCATCAGCCTGTCACCCAGGCTGGCCAGGTACCCCAGGAGGGACCTGAACCCTGAAGACACTGTGGCCAGCCTGCAAACAGCCATCAATCCCTCACCCAGGCTGGCCAGGTACCCCAGTAGAGACCCAAAACCTGAAGGGGCTGTGGGCAGACTGAAAACGGCTCTCAGCCTGTCACCCAGGCTGGCCACACCCCAATGGGGGGCTTGACCAGCCTGCAAACAGCCATCAGCCCCTCACTCAGGCTGACCAGGCATGCCAGCAGGTGGACATCCCCAGAAGGGTCCCAGACTGTGAGAGGGCACAGGCTGGGTTGAGGGACCTCCCGAGTGCACACATTTTTGTGCACTGGGCCCCTAGTATTAAATAAGTGAAGTAGAAACTTATTGTGGTTTTAAGTTGTATTTCATAATTGTTAATTATTTTGATCATCTTTTCATTTTCTAATTTATCTTAAGGCTTATATTTCAAAACTTAGGTTCTGATTTTGTAATCCAATCTATCTCTGAGTTTTAATGGGGGTGTTTAGATAATGTTTTCTGTTTTCCATGAGTTGTTTCTTTCTCTGTCTTTTTTATGAGTATTTTTAGATTAAGGCATTTTTATGGTTCCATTTAATCCCCATGGTTGATTTATATTTTTTAAATGTATTTTTATTGATTTTAGAGAGGAAGAGAGATGAAGAGGGAGATAGAAATGTCAATGATGAGAGAGAATCATTGATCAGCTACCTTCTGCATACCCCACACTGGGGATCTAGCCTGAAACCCAGGCACACGCCCTGACAGGGAATCGAACCAGTGACCTTCTGGTTCATAGGTCGATGCTCAACCACTGATCTATGCCAGCTGGGTGGCTTGTCTTATTAATTTGTTTGCTTTCTTAGTTACATTTTATTTATTTTAGTTTTTGTAATACACGTTTTTAACTTAGCAGTCTACCTAAAGCGATATGCCACTTCATGTAAATAAGTACTTTACAATAATACACTCAACATTTTTTCTTCTGGCTTTATGCAATAGTCATACCTTTACTTATTGAAGTTATACATTTTACAGGCTATTTTTATTGTATTTTAAACAGTCAGATATTTTGAAGAAAAATACATAAGTAAAAATATTTCATAGTTATACCTCTAGCTATATTTATCCATATCCAGTGTTCTTTACTTTGTATCTATAGATTTAGATTTCCATTTGCTGTCATTTTTCTTTAAACATTTCAATATTTCATAGGCCTGCTCATGATGAATTATTTTAACTTATATGTATAAAGCTTTTATTTTATGTTCTTTTATTAAAAATATTTTTCTTGGTATAAATTCTAGGTTGTTTTGTCTGAGTTTTGTTGGTATTTCAAAGATGGTACTCCACTATCATCTTACTCCAATAATTTTTTAAGAAAACACTTCTGCCATCCTTATCTTTGTTTCTATATACCAACCATGTTTTTTTTTTGTTATGTTTTGTTTTGTTTTTATTGTTTTTTTGCTACTGTTAAGGTTTTTTTCTTTATTAGTATTTCTGGGAAATTTTATGATGCTTTTCCTTGGTGCAATTGTCTTTATGTGTTTAATATTGTTTGAGTATATTGGGTGGATAGGTTCATACTTTTCATCAAATGTGAATTGAAAGAGTGGTCAGTATTCATTCAAATGTTTTCGTGCTCTCCTCATCTCCAAGAAGAGGAGATGGTAATCACCCTACCATTGATGCTTTTTAAAATTTTCATAATTATTTATTCTTTCATTGTTTAATTTTAGGTAGATTTCCTTGCTTTTTATTCAAGTGCACTAAGGTGATATTTTGTGAAATCTAATCTACCAATATTTCATTCTATCCAATGTATTTTTTATTCAATACATTGTAGTTTTCATCTCTGGAAGCTCAAGTTGGGCTTTCTGATATATTTATTGTATCTACTTAACTTTTTGATCATAACAAGTGCAGTTATCACAGTTTGAATCTCACTGTTTGCAATTCTAATGGTGAGATTATGCCATGTCATGTATTGAGTACTAGATATTTTTATTCTCCTATAAATCTACTGCTTTGGTTTGGGGCCTTGTTTGATTACTTGGAAATAGTTTGATCTTTTGTGTCTTACTTTTAAGATTTGTTAGACAAGATTAGAGCCATGTTTAGTCTAGGGCTAATTCCCCCCACTATTGAGACAAGATGGTTCTGGATACATTATCCAGTGCTCCAAGAATTATGAGATTTTTCCAACCTGGCTGATAGAACAGGCAGTATTCCTAGTCCTGTATTAGCATCAGGCACTGCTACCCTTAATCCTTTTTAATATATCTGTCTCTATTCTTAGGTAGTTTCCTTTTATGTATATGTTGACAAGTACCCAGTGAATATGGAAGGGGAATCCTTTTCATATCTTTGCATCCTTCTCCGTACAGCTTTCTCTTGTCTGATATGCTATCTTGCCCACTATAGCCATCTGGGTTTCCCTGAAATTTCAGCAATAATTTCTCAACTTAGGGAGTCAGCAGGCCCCACCTGAGAAGCTTCTTTATGTATCAGTGCTTGGAAAGTCACACAATCATGGAACCTACGTTTTTGTTTTTTTCTCACAGGGTTGACTGTACTATGTGAACTGATGTCCAGAGACATGAAAACCTTTGTTTCAAATATGTATTCTTTCTTTTCTTTTTTTTTTTTTTGTATTTCTTTCCTTCCTTCTCTTCTTTTCCTTTGGTTGTTTCAGGAGAGAGGGTAAACCTCATTATTCTGTCTTGGCTGGAAGTCAAATGAGTATTTCTGATACCAGGAAATGAAACTATTGAAAATCTTATTTTCATTTTACTCATAGGGAAGCATGCTCTATCATTGTGCCTAGAATTAACAAATGGACCTTCACCTCCAACACTATAGGTAAAAATGAATAACTTTTAGTGGATAAACTAGAAAATTACTTCCAAATAATAATATTAGGAAGTTCTAAAAATTTCTCTTCAACAAAATTATACTAAAAATCAGAAAATATTTGGGCAATTCTAACTCCTAACTGGAAAGAGGTACTAAAGACAGTAACAATTTCAACTTAATTAATAAATGTAAATGTATTTTATTTTTTAAATATATACACTTTTTTTATTTCAGAGAGGAAGAGAGAGAGAGAGATAAACATCAATGATGAGGGAGAATCATTGGTAGGCTGCCTCCTAGATGTTCTCCCTCTACTGGGGATCCAGCCCACAACCAGGGCATGAGAATCAAACCGTGACCTCTTGGTTCATACATCAAAGCTCAACCACTGAGGCACACTGGCAAGGCCAATATAAATGTATTTTTTAAAAATTGTATTACATTATTAATTTTATGAAATAAGTAGCTAGTGAATTTTAGTAGTAAATATATGTGAGAAAATAAAATACTGTGCTATCTATTACTAAGAAAGTAAACGTGTGTGTTACATATATCAGGCTTTGTTCCATCAATAGAAAATTCCTATCATACCTGAAAATTGTAGATAAAATTTATTTTTAGCATTTTTGGTTTGTGCTCCTCAAATACTTTTTTTTTCTTACAGTGGCATCTCTAAACCAGCTTTTATGTTTCTGATAAACTGTATTTTCCCTGAACTTGCAACATGTTTGTATCTCAATGTACGAACAAATATAATTTTAAACATTTATTTCCTGCTTGTCATGATTTCAAACTCACAGACTCACATCTTGTAAAGGATAATATATATGACAGAATAAAACAAGCAAAATGAGAAAAAAGATTATGGGATAAAAACAAGGCATTGGAAGTCTAGTAAATGATTATAAACTTAAAACTGTATATTTAAAGATTTTGGAAAAATTGAAATTTTTATTTTGTTACAAATATGGAAAAATAATTATTATAAACCTGGGGGTCAACCCAGTGGAAGATTTTGCTTTTAAGTATCATAGTCAGCCAGGTGTCTGGAGGATCTGAACGCATTCTGAGTCAGATTGGTATTAAGTTACTTAAACAGGAGCAAGGGTTTTATTAATTACTCAGTGTCCATATTTATGTTTCTATTTTCAAACCCAGATAGCGAAATAAGATATTATAAAACCCAATAATTCTCAAGCCCATAGCATCTTTCTGCTGAATGCTCTGGAATACCAAGTTTTTAACCAGTTCTTACTTAGTTTTCTGAAACTTAGAGCCTAGCCAAAAATTTTTATGATTTCTGGGGTTATTAACTTTTCTTAAGATAATCAATCACCTACATTACTTAATTAATATATATATATATATTAGGGGCCCAGTGCACAAAAATTTGTGCACTCGGGGGGTGGGGGTCCCTCAGCCCGGCCTGTGCCCTCTTGCAGTCTGGGACACCTCAGGGGAGATGTCCACCTGCTGGCATGCCTGGCCAGCCTGGGTGAGGGGCTAAGAGCCATTTTCAGGCTGCCCACAGCCCCTTCAGGGTTCGTGCACTGGGGGATGGGAAGGCTGGTGAGTGCAGGCCTGGACGTTTCCCACCAGAGGGCCCACAATTGCACACGCCTGGTGGGCCCACACCGCTGAGGGGACACACCTGGCGCAGAGTTGGGTGGCAAGCCAGGGGCGGATGTTGGTGCAGAATCCCTCAGTGGGGCCCTGCTGCTGAGCAAACACAGCCAGGGTGGAGCTGGGCAGTGAACTGGCTTCGGATTCTCCGCATTGTGCAGCAGACACTCCCGCACGCCCTGTGGAGGCCCCTGGGAGGGCGGATGAAGGTAGCGGACCCTGGACGGGTGTTCCTGGACACCCTGCGGAGGCCCCCAGGGCAGAGCCAGGCAGTGGACCCAGGACAGGCATTCCTGGATGTCCCGCAGAGACCCCCGGGGGGGGGGGCAAAGCCAGGCAGCAGACCCAGGACGGCTGCTCCTGCACACCCTGCAGAGGCCCTGTGCTTCTGCATGCCCTGGGGAGGCCCCCAAGGGGTGGAGCCAGGCAGTGGACCTGGGACAGGCACTCCTGGTTATTCCTCGGAGGCTCCCAGGGGCGGAGCTAGGCAGCAGACCCAGGACAGCTGCTCCTGGATGCCCCGAGGAGGCCCCAGGCCAGACTCCCCCTCCCATTGAGCTGACACACTTGGCACAGCTATGCTGGCCGGCCGTGGAGGCTCCCAGTGCAGAGCCGCCCTGCCAGCCTCCATCTTGGCTGGGTTAATTTGCATACAGCCGCTCTGATTGGCTGGTGGTAATGGTCAATTTGCATGTTTCTCTTTTATTATATAGGATATATATATATATATATATATATATATATATATATATATATATGCAGGTAAATCTTGATATTTCAGTGGTTCAATATAGTTGTTTTCTTCTTATTTCCTTAAAGCATTTTGTATAGCAAAGGAAGGACTGTGATCTGTGCAGTCCTTCAGGCACCCATGCTGGCAGGGGCCTGCCAAAGGCAACATGTGATAGCCAATGCCAGGAAATAGAGATAAGAGAAAATTATGATTATTTTAACATCTATAATAATAAAAGCATAATATACTAATTAGATTGGACAGCCAAACGACCTTCTGGACATCCTTCTGGCTGACCTTACAGATGAAGCTGGGGCTGGGAGGGCTGAGGCAAGCTGACACAGCTGCAAGGGCCAAGGCCCTTGCACAAAGTTCATGCATCGGGTCTCTAGTGTTTATATATATAATGTTGATAGGGCAAACCTAATACTGATATCACTACCACTTACATTCCATTAGCCAGAGCTCAATTATAGCATTATACTACATGTTCACTAGCATGTCCTTAGAATGGGAGGGAAGAGTTTAATGAATAGCTAGTATTGTTGGCTACTACATTTATATGAGACTAGAGGCTCAGTGCACAAAATTTGTGCATGGGGGGGTCCCCTCAGCCCTGCCTGCACTTTCTCCAATCCAGGACCCCTCAGGGGATGTCTGACTGCCAGGGATTGGGCCTAAAAGAGCAGTTGGACATCCCTCTCACAATCCTGGACCACTGGCTCCTAACTGCTCACCTGCCTGCCTGCTTGATCACACCTAACTTCCCCCCTGCCAGCCTGGTTGCCCCCAACTGCCCTTCCCCCTCCCCATCAGCCTGGTTACCCCATGCAGCCTGTTCAGTCATCTGGTCACCCCTCACTAACCCCCCTGCCAGTCTGGTCGCCCCACACAGCCTGCTGTTTGATAGTTACTGTGACAGCATCCTGGACAATTTGCATATTCCTCTATTAGTAGTATAGATGTGGAGTTATAATACCTAATACTTAAATATCCCCAATGGACAAAGCACCAACCAAATGCTTTGTTGTAGAGATGGAAAGAAGGAACTTGAACTTTGACATCAAAGGCACCCAGATATAAATGCCAGTTGTTTTTTTCATTTCACCTGTTATGAGATTTTGAGGAAATACAGTGTTCTGCGACTCAATATTCTCCATTTGTAAAATGCGTTATGGGCTGAATTATGCTTTCCCAAATTTTTATGTTGAAATCTTTACCCCTAATACTTCAACATGCAACTGCACTTGCAGATAAGGTATTTAAAGAAGTAATTAAAGAGAAATGAGGTCATTTGAGTGAACTATAATCCAAACTGACTGGTATCCTTTTAAGAGGAGATAGGACACAGACACACAAAGACAAAGAACATGTGATAACACTGAGAGAAGATGGTCATCTACAAGCCAAGGAGAGAGTCGAAACAAAATAATAATCCTGACAATGCCTTGATCTTGAACTTCTGACTTCCAGAACTATGAGAAAATAAAGTACTAGTAACATAATAATGGTGCTATCTATAGGACACTCTGAATATCATCAGATATTATAGATATAGATAGATATATTAGAGAATTTGGGGGTTATGAAGAATATACATATGCCTCTGTCACTTAAATACTAATACCTATGTATCCCAAATTCTAAGGAAAAAATGTGAAGTTCCTAGATTCAAGTACTTTAGAAAGTATCTTTCATGTGTTGGTCCACAGTTCACCCCATTTATCCTGAGTCTTTTAGGCTGGTAAACAAAAACATAAGCTACCACTTTTTTGCCAGATTGTATTCTAATACTTCATTCATCTAGATAGGTTTTTTTCATAAGCAAAAATTCCAGTAGGAAAGTGGGCTGGACAAAGAAAAAAAGTGAGAGAAAATTGCTGCATAACTACAGTCATTAGAAGCAGCATGTTTTCAATGCCTTCATTCTGCTCTCTGTGCATAAAAAAGATGCCTTCCTCTCACACGAGGGAAGAATCGGCTCACGCACTTAGTAAACTGGGGATGTGTGTGAGAGTGGTGCATGCCTGTATTTTCTCAGAAGCTGGGATTGCTGTGGTTGTCCCGATTCTCAAGATAATGTGTTGTGTGCAGCAGTCTCCCTTTAATGTCTTTATAAGCATGCTGTATGATTTATTTCCCCTGATCCACTGACAAAACAGGAAGAGTTGCAGTGCAGCAGCAGAATTCTGAACCTTTCAAATAAGATTAAAAACATTGAAAAAACATTGAAAGCTAGCAAAAGCCTCTGCCCTAGCCAGGGCTTGCCAGGTATGCCTTTAAATACTTTTTATCACTTAAAAAAAAATTATCAGCTTATACAAAAAGCTTTCTGCAATTTAAAGTCTCAATCAAGCCCTAACCAGTTTGGCTCAGTGGATAGAGCGTCAGCCTGTGGACTGAAAGGTCCCAGGTTCGATTCCGGTCAAGGGCATGTACCTTGGTTGCGGGCACATCCCCAGTGGGAGCTGTGCAGGAGGCAGCTGATCGATGTTTCTCTCTCATCGATGTTTCTAACTCCTTATCCCTCTCACTTCCTCTCTGTAAAAAATCAATAAAATACAATTTAAAAAAATAAAAAATAAAGTCTCAATCAAGCTGAGTTCCACTTAATACAATTTTTAAAGAGTATTATTATAACACTTCCTCATGCAGTTGAGTGATCAAAAAAATTCTATGGAATAGTCTCAATAGTAATTTTAATTCTGTCCTTCTAATTCATTAAGTCTCTACCTTTCATCCTTCGCTGGTTTTTTCCATCTTGTTCTCATACTCTTAAAAGCAGATTTAATTTCTGTTAATGACTTTCATTTCCATCAGAGTCATTGGTTTAGTGACATTCAGCTGCAGCTTATCCCAGCACAATTTTTACATTATTATTAACTATCCCAATGATTAACTGACATTAACAATGGTCTTCATTCTGTTTAAACATACATGTTGATCAAAGTGCTTTTTTTAAAATCTCTTTTAACCTAATAAGTTTGTTGGCATTAAATGTTTCATAGTTCTCATTTTCCTATAGACTACTTATTTTCTAGTTGTTTTCCCAAACAAAAATGTTTGTATTTTCTTTAAATGATGTAAATTTTCTTGTGTGTCCCTAGATTTTGTAACAGGATAATCAATAATAAAAGCATAATATGCAAATTGACCAAATGACTGAACCGCAGAATGACCCTCTGGACGACCTTCCAGATGACCATGCTGTGACATACTCTGGCGCTAGGCCATCCAAGGCAGGTGCGATGTGATTGGTCAAGGGGCCCTGTCCTCACCCCACAATTGCTCAGAAGAGGGAAGACCAGACCACCCTCTGTGAGGAAATTGATGGGAGGCTCTGGATCGATCGCCCCAAAGAGGGAGATCCAGGCTGTAGGTAGAGCACAGGCGGTTTATCTCGGTGTAGTGGCTGATGCAATGCTGTGAGCACACTCCAGCAGTTCAGATCTTTCTGGCAAACCAGGAAGATGGCAACACCTGCCTGAGGCCCTCCTAGAACTATGTACACAGTACCCCGACCTTTATGCTCATTGGCTCCCTAATAAGACGTTCTATGATTGGCCACCTCCACTATATATACTGCTGGACTTCCTCAATAAAATTAGACCTGTGTCACAGAACCTGGTCTCCAGAGTCATGCATGCAAGCGTCCTAGCGCTAGGGGCTCTGTCATCCTCACCCCTGGGAGACCCCCTGCTTCACCAGGCTACCCATCCAAGGGCACTGCAGAGGGTAGGCAGTGCCCTTGGATGGGTGTGGTGATTGATCTGGAGGCCCTGTGATAGAAACATCAATGAGGGAGAATCATTGATAGGCTGCCCCCTGCACCTCCTCTACTGGGGACCAAGCCTACAACATAGGCATTTACGCTAACTCAGAATCCAACCATTGCCTCCTGGTTCATAGGTCAATGCTCAACCACGGAGCCGCACTAGTCAGGCATAGCTGAACATCTCAATGGACTCCATTTTTTCCCTTCAGGTAAAGCAAGGAAGACTGTGGAGCCCTGGCTCTGCCATGTGACTATGTGATTATGGGCAAAATTCCTGTTGTGAAAACTGATGGTTTAATTCTTTACTTATCATTTCCTCTGCCAGAGATGTGTGTGTTTTCTGACCTCTAATTTTGTAATTAATAAGAATTACTCACAGTAACTTCTCAGAATATATGACTTGTTTAGTACATTGCATGTATTTTATGTTATTTTGTATTGTTACTAATTTAATCCACTTAAGTTTAATCACTAGCATTATTTTTGTTCTTATTATTAGTCAGCACTGAAACTTGCACAAAGAAGATGTTTAGGCAAGGTTGAATTATAATGTTGGCATATTCCATTAGCAAACTCATTAAAATTCCATTATTTGTTCAATATAAAATGTTCACTCACAATTGAAGTTGCCTTGCTTTCAGCAACAAGAATTAGGGTTTTATATTTTTTATTGTTTTTATTGCCTGAATTTTAGGTTGCTAAAGAATTCAATATGGATATTGCATGCTCACTACAAAAAGAGTTTTAATGTTTTTAAGATAAAAATGTGTATTCTACATTTATTTTTTAGGTTCTATATTTATTCAAATGAATTTAAATCTTGCTGCAACCTAGCTAATGCCTTTTCTGTTGGATGATTCATTTTTTAAAAATATTTATGTGATGCCACATACATGAGGAAATAAGTACAAAATTAATACAATATCAGGAAGTATGGGCATTTAATTTTAATACATATGCTTGTTTAATGAAATAATCAATGTATAAATAGTGCCAAATCCACTGTAGTGGAAGAGTACTTTGGAAGTGTTAAATATTATTCTGTCAATTTTTTTACTGAGTCACTGTTATAGAGTAATAAGTAATGATAAATTTAATGATGAACAATGAGATCATTTTGATGGTAAAATAATTAAACAGCCTAAAGTGTAAGGTCCTATATAGATAATTCCTGTATTTTTCCAGGTCTCATGAAATCATTCCTATGCTATGTTAATCAAGGTGCAAAGACTGATAAATAGTAAATGAAGTACATCAGGAGAAAGGGAGTCACCAGATGTTCACAAAGTAAATGTTGAACTAAAATAAACCACTTACAATAAGATTCTCTAAGACCTGCATACTTTTTTTTACACCAAACAACCTACATGGTTGCTTTTGTAAGAACTGCATACTTTAAAGTAATGGTAAAGCAGGGTTGATTGTGTAGCCCCTTATATTGTGTGGATCTTACACAATACTATTCTTGATTCTCTGTTCCAGCACAAAAGAAAATTATCTACAAAGGATATGCTAATTTCGCATTAGCTCTATGACTAATCCATGTAATGCTTTGTTTCCTTTCTTTGCCTTAATGAAGGCAATAACCATGTTGTTAAAGGCAAGAAGCCCTGTGTACTTCAGTTTAGATCTCCGTTGACTCACACTATTAGCACCATTCCAATGATCTAAAAATGGTGCTTTGTAAAAAGTTTTCTTTCTTTAAAAAAAAAAAATTAGTGGAAATATAGAAGAAAACAGTTGAAGATTTCAGTAAGCTTTCATCAATATGCTGATTGGGCAGGTACGTAGCTATGAATATGGTTACCTAACTAAGTAATCTCATTAGTTGGGTTTCATAGCACATTTTTATGATTCACATATTCCAAAATTATGCTCACATTAAAGATAAACATCTGGTCCATATCATTTATGAAACAGGCAAATGAAGCTCATGCTGCCATATGGTAAAATATATTGACCTATAAACTACGACACTGAATAACACATTGACCATAAAGTAAAACCTCCGGCATCCCTTCAATACTAAAACTCCCATTTCCAGGCTCTTCCTGGCCAGTATGAACCATCACTGTATTCCCAGCCCCTGTGGCATAATAATGATTATGGATAAATCCTGCATGAGATGATACAGTCCAGTTTACAGCTTACATAACGCTTTTAGGAAGAAGCCGTGTGCTTACATATGCTGTTTTATCATATGTGTTGAGTAGCCTATTTCCTAGAGTCACAGGTGAATATTTTCCGATCTTTGCTTTGAGAAAACAATATGAATGGAGGGGAACTCACTGGCAGTGGAACAGCTAATACTCTTTGTTAAGACTTTATACTAGTATATTCAAGTCACTTGGTTCAAAAGATAGACAACTCAAAGACATCAGATACCTCTGGTTTCATTATATTTTAAAAATTTAAATGATTATAATGATTTGTTAAAATACAGGTAAGTAAAAAAGAAGACAATAAACATCTTGTGTACAAGTACCAGCAATTTTAAAAATCTGATGCTATGTTGGTGCATGATCAGCTAGATAACTACATAGATATAATATGGAGGCATTATAAAGTGTTATTTCACCTAAAATGTTTTCACTCTCCTGTATTCCATGACTCCTGCCAATTGGACCTGTAAATGGTCCATTATTGACCCCAGAAGGGGTGTCATTACTGGGGCAGATGACTAGGACAGAGATCAAATACTTGTTTGGAGGATGAGGCCTTGCATTTTAGCCTGTCCAATTCTTTTACCACCAGGACTGTTTCACTGATTAGTCATAACTGTTCAAATACCTTTAAGAGATTTTGTGTTTTTAAATCAATAACATTTATTGGCTTACTAGAGGCCCAATGCACAAAATTCATGCAAGAGCAGGCCTTCCTTCCCCCAGCTGCTGGCACCAGCTTCCCTCTGGAATCTGGGACCCAGGCTTCCCTCACATCCTGGCTTCATCCAGAAAATTGTCTGGAAGGACGTCCAGAAGGATGTCCAGTTTAAGTAGCCTTTTATGCTTTTATTATTATAGATAGAGATATTTGAACTTATGTCTGTCATATTATTTGTATTTTACAATTTCCCATGACTTCTGAGCTTTTAGTAGCTCAATCTGTGTACTACTCAGGCTTCTCCAGCAAAACTGAATTAATAGAAATTATTTAGTTTTTCACTTTTTATCTATTTATTTATTCATTTATTTATCAATCTAATAAAAGAGAAACATGCAAATTGACCGTACCTCCACTACACCCACCAGCCATATCTACTAGCCATGCCCACCAGCTAATCAGGATCAGATATGCAAATTAACCCAACTAAGATGGCAGCAGCCATGGAGCTGGATCGAGCAGGAGGCTTGGGTTGCTCCCGGCGATGGAGGAAGCCCAGCTTCCCGCCTGCCCTGCCAGGCCTGAGCTCCACTCAAGGCTACAAAGTTTCTATTATCGAAGATAAATACTGTATTTTCTGGCATATAAGACGACTTTTTAACCCAGGAAAATATTCTCAAAAGTCAAAGATAATCTTATACTGCATACGGTGGGGGAAGCTCAAAAATGGCTGCACTCCATTCATTTCAATGGAGCCGGATGGAGACCGCAAGTATCTTTGGTCAGCTCCTTTTTGTGCCACAAACGGTCTCCATCTGAATTTTTAATCCAGGAAAATCTTCTCAAAAGTTGGGGGTCATCTTATACGCCCAGTCTTCTTATACACCAGAAAATACAGTAAATCCCAGATACCTGCTTCCAACCTGCAGGCATGGCCAGCCTAAAAATGGCCCTCAGCCCCTCACCCAGGCTGGCCAGGCAGCCCAGTGGGGACTCCCACCCTGAAGGGGATGTGGGAAGCCTGAAAATGGCCCTCAGTCCCTCACCCTGGCTGGCCATACACCCATGGGATGAGAATTCCTGCTGGGTATCTTGGCCAGCCTGTAAATAGCCATCAGCTCCTCATCCAGGCTGGCCAGTCACCCTAGTAGGGCCCTCCACCCAGAAAGGGGTGTGGCTAGCCTGAAAACAGCCTGCAGGCCCTCACCCAGGCTGGCCAGGCACCCCAGCAGGGACACCCACCCTGAAGGGAACTTGGCCAGCCTGAAAATGGCCCTCAGCCCCTTATCCAGGCTAGTCAGGCAACCCAGCAGGACCCCCACCCTGATCCAGGACACCATTCAGGGCAAACCAGCCAGCTGCCACCCATGCACCAGGCCTCTATTCTATATAATAAAAGGGTAATATGTAAATTGACCCTAACAGCAGAACAACTGGGAATGACTGGTCACTATGACACACACTGACCACCAGGGGGCAGATGCTTAATGCAGGACCTGCCCCCTGGTGGTCAGTGTGCTCCCATAGGGGGAGCTCTGCTCAGCCACAAGCCAGGCTAACAGCTGCTAGCACAGTGGTGATGGTGGGAGCCTCTCCTGCCTCCTCAGCAGCACTAAGGATGTCCGACTGCCAGCTTAGGCCCAATTGCGTGGGGAGTGAGCCTAAACCAGCAGGTGAACATCCCCCAAGAGATCCCAGACTGTGAGAGGGCACAGGCCGGGCTGAGGGACACCCCCCTCCTAAGTGCACAAATTTTTGTGCACCAGGCCTTTAGTTTAACATAAGGAAATGGCTCATGCAATTATGGTGACTGATAAGTCCCCACAATCTTTAGTTGGTAACCTGAACACCAGGAGAGCCAATGATATAGCTCTAGTCCCAAAGCTGGCAGGCTTGGACCGAGGAAGAAGGGATATTTCCATTTGAGCTAGATGCAGGGAAAAGCCTATGTTCCAGTTCAAAGACCTCAGGCAGGCAGAAGAGGATTTCCCACTTATTTGGGGAAGGGCCCACCATTTGGTGGTCTTAAGACCTTCAGGGGCGATGAGGCCCACCCACATTAGGGAGAACAATCAGCTTTACTCAGTCTATCAATGTAATGTTAAACTGATCCCAAACACCCTCAAGGAAACACCCAGAATTGTATTTATCCAAATATTTGGCCACCCCAGTTAATATGACAAAATTTACCACCAAGACTAGCACTTGTTGATACATCTTTGTTAAATTTTTCCACCTTTAATGGACTGGAAATTATCAGTCCTATGTCTTTGTTTCTAGGACTTCCTTCATTTCCTTCATCTTGAATTTTGTTTGTTCTTACCTATCATTGTTTTTACCTATTATTGTTTTTTTATTCCTCCAAATAATCATTATAATAATATTATAGAACTCAAGTATTCTAAAAAGTCTTATTTTATTCTCTCCTTCACCAAAGCCAAGTTAAAGGCCTCTCTTATGCTTTCTGTTCAGTCTTTACAGAAAAGTAAAAAAACAACAACAACAAACAAACAAAACCAAAAAACAACTCAAATTACTATTGCTCACAAAATAATAACATTGCTAAAAGGTATATCTGTATGACTACAAACACTTTGGACCCAGGCATTGTGCCTCTAATTGCATGTTAGTATCTAGCATGACACAGTGTCTAGCAAATAGCAGTCAAATATGTTGCATGAAGGCATGGATGGATATTGGCTACATGTATATTCTGGAAATCATGAATATCTGCTCTATAAAATAAGTATCTGAGCCTAGCAATTTATGCTATGTTACTTCAGTTCTCTGCATCTGCAATTGTTCTGAGACCATTTTAGGCTCATTTTTGTATTCTTGTTGAGAGTGGTAATATCTGAATTTGACATTTTCACACAAGTTTTTTTCCTGAAATTCTATGCCTCCTAATTTGCTTAGTTGTCATGAATATAGGCACAACCTGAAATAAGGTTAAGAGCATCAGAAGATAATTAGTTCTTAGAGATTTCAGCTCAGTTTTAGCGCTCTTAATTATATGCTTTTTTTTTATTATAGGAAATATTTAGAGTTTCGTCTGCCTGCTCAAAAGAACTACTTTAAAATTTGACTCTGTACTGCACTTAACTGATTCACTGAAAATATAAAGTAGTAGGATAATTTACTTCACTTTTTAGGCTACAATTTCACAAGTGGTGTCTGTTATCACTCAATGACTATTAAAACTGTTGCATTCTTAAACTCTTCTGGCTTCACACAGTTATTTAAAGTAAGGATGGTTCCCATAAAGCCCTGTGGATTTTCTAATAAATTATGTCTTTCTTTTAATGAGTAACCACAAGTCACAGTGTTGTTTCTTTTGGGACTTCATCAACAAAGCCATGGCCAGCATATGCAATGTAGAGCAACATGAATCTCTCCTGAATGAGATGTAACTGCCATTTCCACAAAGAGCAGAATGATAACTCTTCCTACTACCCAAACCCACATGTGCTCCAGATGCCCTCACATACGAAGTTTCACTCTGATATGCGATCACAAGAGAAAGATGTGCACTGTCTCCGAACTCAGCATGTTCTCATCTGAAGCTTATAGACCTGATTAGAGCTGGAAGCTGCAAAAACCGGTCACAATGGAAGTCAGAGACTGTCCTGGAAGGAACAAAATGTAAGTGCTAGGGAAGAGCTACTCATGAATAGCAGAGAGAGTCAGAGTGCAGGACCAGGGAAGTCATAGAGAACCAGAACCTCACTTTTGGGTTTCTAGGTTCACCCTTAAAAATCACAGAAATTTACATGTCACAGCCTATCGAACGGAATAATTTTAGGAAAGTTACAAAAAGGTAATTTTATCTTTTTTTTCTTCTATCAAGATCTGCCCTTCTCAGATAGACTTCCTTTCCCCCCTCCTCTTCCTCTGTTTCAAGTTTCTCTTCCTACTTGTCCTGCTTATTGTCAACAATTTATCCTCTATGAGTCTCAAACTGAAGGAAGTTTCTATTAATAAATTCTCACATTGAAGAGCTCAAAATTAAAATGAAATAAAATGTGGAATGTTAGCAGAGGGTTATTTCTAGGTGGTGATTGATAGATAGCTTCGTACTTAACATTTCTAGTATTTACAAATAATTGACATTTACCGAAATAATTCAATTGCTGAATTCCACTGCTTGAAATAAAATGTATCTATAATACAGCTGTTACATTTTACTTCAAACAGTGGAATTCTATAATACAGCTGTTTTTACAGACTGTATAGAAATCTCATATAATTATAGACATTTAAAACTGCAATGTCCTTGCAATACTAGGTAGAGAGGTGGAAAGGTTGAAGAGAATTGCTCAGTATAACAAAGTGATGAAGTTGTAGAGTTTCAGCTTGGGTCAACATTAAACCTAGAGAATATCTTGTGTTACAAAGATATAAGGATTCAGGAATAAGATCAGCTGTGCTATTTAGGTTTATCGCACAAAGAAAGCGCGTCAGCTTTTGAAATTGTTAAAAATGATTATTTGTAACCTTCAGCTGGCATGACTACCTTCTAGAAAAGGTGAGGTTTGGAGAGCACAGAGGTTATGTGTTTCCAAGATAAGAGGGAGCAAACAGAGAAGCATTGAGAATGGAGAATTCTAACACTCCAGTTGGAGGTAGTGTGAAATTGGATGAAAAGGGGCCACATGCTTACCTGACCAGCTCAGGGAAGGCCCGCATGGTGGCCTGGCTGACTCGGAGACCTAAGAAACCACAAAGAATGGTCTGAATTTAAAACATTTTAAACTAAAAGCAGTTTATAGTGGGTAGTCATATCCTAGGCCGGTATCTTCCATGACAAAGGTCAATCTTTACCTTAACGAAGCCTGTCTATTGTCTTTTTGCATCTATGACAATATATTGTTGGAATGTCAAAGTAATTTTCCTTTTTCCAAACTCCTCAGAGTACAGGCACCACTCTGTGGAGACCACAAATCCCTCATTGTCATTGTGTTCATTGTTGACTGTTAACTATCCTGCACCCATATAAGTAAAAGAGGTATGTGTCTATCATTTTACTTTTTTACCCAATCTCAGAGGTTTCTCACTTTGCTTTCTCCCATCTCCCTGATCTATCACCAAGGAATTTCATGTAACCCATTTATGTCTCCCCTTTTGATTGTAATGTATAAAATAAGGTGCAAAACTGCCATTCTCTGGAGCATTATCTCAATCTCTGGAGATTTTGCTTCCCAGCAATTGTCGACAGTTTTGGCTCGAATAAACTAAAAAAAAAAAAAAAGAAAAAAAAAAGAATTTTTCAGAGGTTAACAGAAAGAAAGGAATTGCAAATGTTAGAGGCAAGACAGGAGGGTCTAATATTGATCTAATATTGGTGGAGCTGACCACCTGTGTTCCCAGAAATAGTGTAGCATCTCACAAAGATGGCAGAGAGGAGGTTCATTAATAAATGAGCTTTATGGGAAAGAATAGGGGTAGAGGACAGAATCAGAGGACTGTCCCGGATCCATTATCGTATATTAGCATAACTAGATCCCGCAGCAAACCTTTGCATCTATTCATTATAGTTTATAGCACCACATTCATTGAATGCCATACACATAAATTTCCTGTTTGGACTCCCAGTTTCAGCTTGAAGATAGAGATAGCTGAAAAGAGTATCACTCACACACTTATAAAAAAAATAAACCCTGAACAATTAATTTTTTTTCAGCCTGTTCAAGAAATAAGTTTGTTTGGCAAGCAAGCAACATATAATTTGAAGAGAAACAGACACTCCCAGAGAGAAACAGGACCTGAGCACTTGCTAATTGGAGTAGAAGTCACCAAATGTCATGTGAGCTAATTATAAGCTTTAGCTAGTATCAATAACAAGTTTTAAAGGCACTGTGTTGGATGGTGTGAATGTGCTAAGGCCACAGAAAGAGGGCATTGTTCACTCTCCTGAGGACATTTCATTGGGGAACCTCACTAAGACCTTACAGGGAATCTAGGGAGAACCCTGGGGAAGGTTCCTAGTGGAGCTGACTCGGGGAGGAGAGCAGCCACTCCTCAAATCCTGCTGGATTCTACCAGGCTTCCCCTTCAATGCCCTTGACCTTGGAATATTCTCTGTCAAATTCAAAGCCTGACATGGGCCAAATAAACAAGGTTTAAGTTTATGTGGGCCCCAAAAAACAAAAGCTTCAATTTCACAGAAACGTAGGTTTATTTCAATAGAGACATGCTGAAGACAAAGGGCTAAAATAAATGAGTAATCATTAACGTAAAATAATAGAACATTTTAATAAAAATTAATATTTTTTCTTGAACATTAACTTACCAGACACTGAATAACTAACTGCACAAATTAATAAGAGTAATGCAAATAACCTATTTTTCTTGTTCTCCGAAAGCGAAATATTTCCTGTTGCGCATGCCAAACAAGTCAGTCCAAGACTAATGACGCAGCAATCAGCTGCCAAAATATTTGCCGCTAGTATTAGTGGATAAAAATGTGTGCCTGCGCATAAGACGCGTGAGGGAAATGAATGCAACATGATTATAGTTATCAGCCAGCGAATACTGTAGTTCATTACTAATAATTATGTATAACAGGATATTATAAAAATTAAGTTACAAAATTTTTATTAAAAGATTTCTTACATACCATTATATTGGCTGGACCACAAAAATATTCCTTGTTGGCTGCGAGTTTGACATGCTTGCTCTGGGCAGTAAAATTGGGTAGTCATAGAGCTCACCTCATGTCTCTCAAGGGCCAGTATTATTTAATGGCTGATGCCCAATACTGAAAACCATTGTTTCACATATTTGGGGCTATTTCTTAGTGTTTTTAAGAAGAAGCCTAAAGCCAGTCTTTGTTACTCCGTCATGGGCAAAAGTAGAAATTTTACTTATGGATATTGATTCAAAGATAACAAAGAAAAGATTTGAAAACAGAATCCAACCTTACCTTAATAAATGGTAAATCATGGCCTCGTGGGGTTTACTCCAGAAATACAAGACTAATGTTTAATATCATATACCATATTAATAGATTAAAAAAAATGATTCCTAAATATGAAAAAGTCTTGCCTGGCTGGTGTTTCTCAGTGGTTAAGCATCAATCTATCAACCAGGAGGTCATGGTTCAATTCAATTTAATTTCCTAGTTTTGATCATTGAGCTATGGTTATTTAAAATCTCACCATTCAGAGAAACTGAGTGAAGGGTAAATAAGAACTATTACTGGTATTTTGGTAAATTTTTTCTGCATCTGAAGTTATTCCACATAATTAGTTATAATAATGTTTTAAAAAAATAATAGAAGAGCCCTGGCCGGTGTGGCTCGGTCGGTTGAGCATCCTCCTGTGCACTGAAAGATTGCCAGTTCCATTCTGGTCAGGGCACATACCCAGGTTGTGGGTTTGATACAAAGTCAGGGTGCATATGGGAGGCAACCATCAATGTTTCTCTCACGCATGGATGTTTCTTTTTCTCCCCTCTTTTCCCTTCCTCTCTCTCTAAAAAATCAACAAAGCCCAGCTGGCATGGCTCAGTGGTTGAGCATAGACCTATAAACCAGGAGATCATGGTTCAATTCTCAGTCAGGGCACATGCTTGAGTGTGGGCTCCATCCCAATAGGGAATGGGCAGGAGGCAGCCAATCAATGATTCTCTCTCATTATTAATGGTTCTATCTATCTCTACCTTCCTCTCTGAAATCAATTTTAAAAAATCAATAAAAACACATAAAAATAATAGAAGATATACCCTCCGGATTAAAAGGAAAACTAATCTCAAAATTTATATACACTAGAGGCCTGGTGCATGAAATGTGTACACAGGTAGGGTCCCTAGGCCTGGCTGGTAATCAGGGCTGATCTGTGGGGCAACCAGCAGGGCAATCAGGAGGCCCCCAATGGCACGCGACTTGACTGGCCTGGCACCACCCACTTGCTGGCCCCAACCCTAGCCACCAGGTCACCTCCCTCTGTGGGGCAACCGATGGGGCAATCAGGGAGGTGCCCACTGGCATCTGCCTTGGCTGGCCTGGGGCCTGTGGGCTGGGGGCAGCTTCTGCATTGAGTATCTTCCCTCTAGTGGTAAGTGCATGTCATAGCAGCCAGTCATTCCACTGGTCAATTTACATATTGGGCTTTTATTATACAGGATTAATTCAAAGGCTATTTTTACATAGGATTAAAACAAAAGACATTGATGGTATATCAGAAAGTTAACATGTATTTCATTTACTATATTTTCCAGCGTATAAGATGACTGGGCATATAAGATGACCCTCAACTTTTAAGAAGATTTTCCTAGATTAAAAAGTCCAGAAGGAGACCGTATGCGGCACAAAAAAGGAGCCGACTGGAGACACTTACAGTCCCTGTCCAGTTCCATTGAAATGAATGGAGTGCAGCCATTTTTGAGCTCCCCTCACTGTATGTGGCGACTGCAGATTTTCCAGTCCGGCTTGGAAATTTCAGCAACTGCCCTATAAGACAACACCTGGCATATAAGACAACCCCTGACTTTTGAGAAGATTTTCCTGGGTTAAAAAATCATCTCATATGCTGGAAAATATGGTACTTTCTACTACATAAACAAAGCAGAATCTTAAATAATTCTGGAAGAGCCAGTCAGTTCAGTTATGCAGACATCAAAGAAATCATGCAGAGGTCTGTATCTTTCCTCTCTCTTTTTTATGAAAGTATTTCAATAAGTCCACTAATTTTTAATAAATACATTTGGACTTTTGCTTTATTTCATCATCAACTCTAAACATCCAGGCTCATGTTTAGGAAATGAGTGATAGACATATATTTAAATGTGTTCCCTCTCTTTCCCAGTGGATAACAAATAGTTAACTGAATGGTTTAACATTTAGAACAGTACCCAACTGTTAGCTATTGCTATTGTCATGGATGCTATTATCATTAATGCCATTGCCCTTTCTGATCTCAAAACTAACTCAGCACATAAGTATTAGTTTTGCTTTAAGCTATTCAATCCTGAACTACTTAAATTTTCAGGCATTTAATTCAAGCAAGTAGAAACAGCACCCTTGAATTATTCAAAAATTACATTTTATAGCACTCAAGCATCAAAATAGACCAGTTTAAATAGGCAGCTCTCATTCTTTCAGCTCTCTTGCTGGATGACCTTTGAAAAGGCAATGATCTTTAAGTCATCTTGTTCTGCTTCATGTTCTGCTTGGTGTTTGGAACATAAAATCATCTAAAATTATCAGCACCCATGAATGTCAAAGGCACTGTGCTGTGCTCTTATATACTTGGTTTATGTCACGTAAGATGAAAAAAATGTCCAAAGAAAGAGTTTGGACATTTTGCTAAAGTGTGAGAGACATTCATATTTAAAGCAGATTAATGAGAGCCTAAAATAAACTCAAGCATATATGATCAACTAATATTTGACAAGGAAGCCCAGAATACTCAATGGAGGAAACAGTCTCTTCAGAAAATGGGGCTGGGATAATTAAATATTCACCACATCAAAGAATAAAGCTGAACTCATAATACATCACAAAAAATTAACTCAAGATTAATGAAAGATTTAAATGTAAGACCTGAAACCATGAAACTCCTAGATGAAAATGTAGGAATTAAGGTCTTTAACATGAGTCTCAGAAATGATTCTTTTGGATATGACAATTAAGCAAAAGCAAAAAAAATAATAATCATAAATAAACAAGAGAGTACATCACACTAAAAAGCTTAGACACAGCAAAAGAAATAATCAACAAAGTGAAAAAAAACAACATACAGAATGGGGAAAAATATTTGCAAGCCACATTTTTGATAAGGGGTTAATATCCAAAATATATAAAGAACTTATATCATTCAATAGCAGAAAAACCAAATAACCTAATTTAAAAATTTGACAAAGGAATTGAATAAATATTTCTCCAAAAAAATGTAAAAACAGGACAGCAGGTATATGAAAAGGTGCTCAATGTAACTAGCCATCAGAGAAATGCAAATTAAAACCACAATGAGATATCACCGCATGCCTGTTAAAATGACAATCATCAAAAAGACAAGCAATAAATGGTGGAGTGGATGTGGAAAAATAAGAACCCTGTTCACTACTGGTTGGAATGTAAACTGGTACAGTCACTATGGACTATATAGACACCCTCAAACAGTATGGAGGACCCTCAAAAATTTTAAAGTGGAACTACTGTACAACCCAGCAATTCCACTTCTTGGAATATATCCAAAAAACACTAACTCAAAAAGAGATCTTTATTTCTGTGTTTACTGTGGCATTAGTTGTGATAGTCATAGACAGAACATGGAAACAACCTAAGTCTATTGATGGATGAAAGAATAATAAAGTTGTAATATATATACATATACATAGACACACACATATATGTATACACACACACACACACACATCCTATATAATAAAATCATAATATGCAAATTGTCCCCTGACCAGGAACCAGGAGTTCATCTGGGAGTTCAAACAGGGGCCCAGGCTGGCTGGAGAAAGGGAGAGAGGCCCTGGCAAGCAGCCAGCAGCCTCTGGGGACCCTACCAGTGCACAAATTTCATGCACTGGGCCTC
This sequence comes from Murina feae, assembly GCA_004026665.1. Classification (NCBI taxonomy): domain Eukaryota; kingdom Metazoa; phylum Chordata; class Mammalia; order Chiroptera; family Vespertilionidae; genus Murina; species Murina feae. The sequence continues at coordinate 25,996 of PVJC01004858.1, forward strand.
TAGTGTGTGTGTGTGTGTGTGTGTGTGTGTGTGTGTGTGTGTATGCAATGAAATACTATTCAGCCATTAAAAACAAGAAAATCCTACCATTTACATCAACATGATTAATCCTGAAGGCATTATGCTAAGTGAAATAAGTCAGACAGTGAAAGACAAATACTGATGATCTTCCTTACATGTGGAATCCAAAAACAAACAAACAAATAAGCAAATGTATAGAAAAAGAGATCAGACTTCTAGTTACCAGAGGCAGGGGATGTGTGGAGGGGGAGTTAAAGGAAGGCAGTCAAAAGTTGTAAACTTCCAGTTATAAATAAGTATTAGGGATGTAATGTATAATATGATTACTATAGTTAGTACTACTGTGTGATAAATTGATTAGAAAGTTGTTAAGAGAATAAATCTTAAAAGTTTTCATTACAAAGAAATTTATGTTTCTTTCTTTTCTTTTAGTGTATCTATATGAGAAGGTAGATGCTAGCTGAACCTATTGTGGTAATCACTTCACTATATATGTATTTTAAACCATCATGCTGCATGCCTTAAAGTTACATAATGATGCATGTCAATTATTTCTCCCTAAAACTAGAAAAAAAGTTTTTTATAAAAATAGATTAAGCTTGTCTCCAACTTGTCTCTAGAAAGAAAATATTGGAATAAACTATAGAGCAGGCATTGTGAAATGCTTTGGGGACACTTGAAAAAAACTTATATTGGCATGTTTATAAAAGAGAGTATTTTTCCCCAGACATGATGAATAACATCTTATTTTTGCAACCCTTGCAATCCTTCCATGTAGAAATGCTTCAAAGATGGGAGAGAGGAATCAGTTATAAAAATACTTTTTGAAAGATTCCTTCAGACACTTGTCTCAAGAAGACAGTAATTCTTTAACAAAATATGCAATAGTGCACAATACAGAGCCCCTCTGCAAGGCAGTTTATTTGAATATGTGTATTTTTAAATCTCCATGATTTAGGGTGACCTTTAAAATACCTACATTTATAGTCAATGGTAAGGTTTTGAATCTATTTTGTGTTGTCTCTCAGCTCGTTCTTTTATATTAAAAAGTGTAAGGGGAAAACTCATTTATGGAAGTATGTTAAAGAAGAGCTTGGGAACAATGAAATAAATGTAAAAACGACTTTACTATACTGATCTTCTTTCTCTCATACTGAGTCATGAAAGAAAGTAGTGTTCTCAGTTTGAACGGAATAGGATCTCTTGGGATATCTGATCACATACCTTTGCTTTGGTGAGCAGAGAGACTAGACACTAAACACAGTGTGTTTCGCTCACTCATAAGGACAGGGAAATGATACTTTATGTCACCTGTCCATTAAGCAAGCATTTGTTATTATCCTGCTATGTAAAAGTGCTGTGGAAAATAGAAAAGGAAAATGGGATAAAATCTGTCTTCACCAAGTTCACCACACGATGACGTATAGTTCATTCAAATCATCTAATACGTATAAATGCAATGATAAAGCAGCACAATGATCACAAATTTAATGGTCTTAAAACATGCACATCTGTTACCTTACTGCTCTGGAGGTCAGAGGTCCACTGTGGGTCTCACTGGCCTGAAAGCAAGGTGCTGTCAGGGCTGCGTTTCTGGAGGCTAACAGGCAGAATCCATAGAGCTCTTGCCTTTTCCAGCTTCTCGAAGCCGCTTGCGTGCTTTGGCACATGTCCCCTCCTCCACTTTCCTCCAGCCCATTTGGCCAAGTCCTTCTCATGTTGCATCTCTCTGGTTCTCCCTCGTGTGCCCTCCTCTTCACATTGTATGGGTCCTCGTGATCACCGGGCCCACGGAGACAACCAAGGGTAATCTTCCCATCTCAAAGTCAGCTGATTAGCAGATTGAACTCTACCAGCAAGCTCATTCCTCTCGGCCATGTAAGCTTACAGAGTCCCAGGGTTTGGAGAGTAGGATGTGGCTATCCTGGAAAGGGACCTTCATTATTCTGTGGAGCACAGCAATGACATTTTTGTGTTGTCTATAACAGCTTAAGTGATCTTCCTAATTGGGCAGCATATTTTAAGCTGGTTTTCTAAGCCAGCCCTTTTAAAATTGAGCGAAAAATTTAGTAATAGGTAGTAACAGTTTACATTTTATGATTCTGTGGCTCATTTCCTGACCTGCACTAAAGTAAAAACATAATGTTATTTTTTTTCATTCCTATAAAATAGACATTTTCTGGGCAGTTTTAAGTTCACACTTTTTCTCCATCTTTTCTACCTCTTCCTCTTAGTTTTGAACATCTCTGCATTTCCTTTCAGAGCTTCTTCCACACACACTTCAATAATTGTCTTTCTCTTATTTTTCACTTCTACTCTCGTTGCCCACACTTATTTGTCTGTTTTACTGTATACCACCTGTGGATAGTAAGTGAAACTTTGTTTCTTTTATTTTATTTTTATTTTTTAATTTGGAAGTCTCTCTAAAAGAGGAAAATCTTAGAGAGAAATATATGAACTAAAGCAAAAATATCTACCCTCAAAGTTATCTTTTGGAAAGCCACATTATCACTTCCAATATTTAATACATATTTAAATTTTAAAATGAAATAAAAAAGCAAAATACATACAAACAATGAGAAAGAACAATTCATACCATATATATAGATCCCAAGTAGAAGACATTCACAAATATCATTTTGTCTTTACCAGCAACAATCTTGGGAAGTTATGTACATAGTCCCGTTGCGTTATTCAAAGTTTGTAAGGAAATTTAAAAAAAAAAATCTGTCTGTGCCAGCTGGCATGGCTCAGTGGTTGAGCATCAACCTGTGAACCAGGAGGTCATGGCTCCATTCCTGATTGGGGCATATGTCAGGGTGCGGGCTAGATCCTTGGTGTGGGGCGTGCAGGAGGCAGCTGATCAATGATTCTCCTTCATCATTGATGTTTCTTTCTCCCTCTCCTTTCCTCTCTGAAATCAGTAATAAAAATATATTAAAAATTCTGTCTGTAAGAATTCAATTATTTGCTTTTCTCAAAATATCATCAGCTTTATTTTTCAGTCAGGTTTTTCACAGGGATGGGTCAAAAATTATGGAGATCTGACATTTTAATAATTTTTGGAGACTGTCTTAAGAAAAAGAATGGATACAATATAAATTCTAGGCATATATTTGTTTGAACATTTTTAGAATAGGAGATCACATGTGTTACTTATTTTTAAGAGATGAAAAACATCATAAATGTAACAATATTCTGAGAAAATAATTAAATGTATTTAACAATTGACACCTCAATAAACCTTATCTTTGCAGTTGCATTCAACATGAAAACTCTAAAAAATCTGTAATTCCATTCCTTTCATACTTTTGATATTAATAATAATTCAAAGCAGAGGAGTTAAATGTCAAATATAAAAGTTCCTGGATGGCAAGGAAAATAGTATTCCTCAAACACTTGACTTTCCATAGAAACACATGCTGTCCTTGGGTTCTTAAATCAGAAACTAGTGGCTGACTTCAGTGAGCTCATTTTTGTGTGTGTATGCAACAAAAATGGCCATCTACTCAAGACATCTCCTCACCTCTCTCAGAATGGCTATCATTAATAAATCAACAAACAAGTGTTGGCAAGGATGTGGAGAAAAGGGAACCCTCATGCACTGTTGGTATGGATGCATATTAGTGCAACTATTGTAGTTTCCCCCAATGTTAAAAATAAAACTGCCTCATGACCCAGTGATTCCACTTCTGGGAATATACCCAAAGAAACTCAAAACACTAATCTGAAAAAATATATACACACCCTTATGTTCATATGTCCACCGCAATGTTATTTACAATTGCCAAGATTTGGAAGTAGTCCAAATGCCCATCTGTAAATGAGTGGATAAAAAAGTGGAATGGAATACTACTCAGTCATAAAAAAGGAAATCTTACCTTTTGCAACTGCTTGGATGGTGGTGGAGATTATTATAATAAGTGAAATAAGCCAGTCAGAGGAAGACAAATACCATATGATTTAACTTATATGTGGAATCTAATGAACAAAATTAATAAACAAAATAGAAACATACTCATAGACACAGAGAACAGACTGACAGCTGTCAGAAGGGAGGGGTGTTGTGAGGCTGGGGGAAAAAACAGATACAGATAACAATATGGCGCTTACTAGAGGGAGGGAAAGATGGTGTGGGAAGGTGGAAAGATACTTGACTTTGGGTGGTGAGCAGGATGCAGTATGCAGATGATGTGTTACAGAGCTGTACACTTGAAACCCGAATGGTTTTATTAACCAGTGTTACCCCAAACAATTCAATTAAAAAGAAAGCTATTATCAAAGATCAAAGGCTAGGACTAGGAAGGCATATTGGAAGCATGTTGGGGAAGAGGAGTCAAAATTTAAGATGAGACTAGAGAAAGAGATTAACCAGGCACTTATAAGATTTCAGTCTGCAATCTCTCTCCTTTTAAGTGTCCAGCATATATCACGGACAATATTAAGGAAGATTTATATAAGGATGGAAACATAATATAAAGGGTGCTTATTGAATAAAATTTGGCAGAATATCTTCCCTTCAAAGACTAGCTAGGCAAAACTAATTCCAAAAATAAACAAGAATCCTAGGAAAATGGAAATGAATGCATGAGCCGGAATAAAATTTGAACTTACTTTGTTTCAAGACTAGTTTGGGAGAAATGAATCTCAGATTCATTAGGATGAATTTTCTAAGTAACAGAATAAATACACAAAACCTTGAAGTGGAAAAGACATGTAGATATTCTCAAATGATAAAGATTAAAATAGAGAATGCTAATTATTTTTTTCTGTTCTTATTATGTCTTAGAGAAATGTTTAAACATATATTCAAATATGTATAATTATTTTGGATAAATTCTTCCTTTATCCATTCATGCAAATATAATCAGATTTAAAATAAAGTTTCCTTAAGAAAACAGATTTCTTAATTTAATAATAAAATGCTTTAACCATGGAGTTCAACTACGGAAGCAGCTTTTTTTCATGCTCTGTCATTATATCCATGTCCTGATTTACACACTGAATCTGTTTGCCATAAAACACTATTTGCCGCATCAAGAAAGAGAAATTGCCTAAACTGATGTGTATTTGAAATATGATAGAATAACAAAAGTATACTTTGAATAAAAAAATTAAATCACAGCATAGCAAAACACTGCATTTTGTATGAATAACCTTTCTGTTGAGTTTGTAGTTAAATGTAAAACAGATGATGAAAGTTTGTTTTACATGATTTGTCCATTAAAGTCACTTTCTCCAGGCAGTTATATTACTCCTCAATACACAGAGCTTTTGTTCATTGTAGATATGTTTCACTACTGATATGTAAGTAACCATGATAACACTGGTATCTAGGAATTACCATCAATCTCACAATAAGTCATATTGGGAATCAATATTTTCATATGTGCATTTATTACAACCCCTATTTGATCTGCCATATGGTGCCAATCTATTGATGGTGAGCTCCAAGAGTGGCATTTTCTTGGTATGGTTCTCTAAAGCCAGATAATGGCTTTACTCAATAGATTGAGAAACTGATTTTGTTAGTTTAGGCTCAGGGAAGTCACCTTAATGAGAGACAGAAAATAAAAGAATGCTAATTAATTAATTATAAAATGAAGCACCATCATTTTTTAAAGGGAAAACTCAAGTCTCTATTTGGTGACCTCCCTTCCCCCCCAAAACAAGAGAATCACAAAACAGTTACTTACCATATGAGTTGAGTAAATGGATATTGCTTCCAGATTCTTCCTCACAATGCTAATAAAAGAGTAATATGCAAATTAGATGTCATTTCATCACAAAGATGGCCACCCCCATGGCCACAAGATGGCGGCACCCAGTCCGGCTCAGGCCCTCCACTAAAGTGGTCAGGCCTGTTAGCCAGGCAGGTGGCAGGGAAGGCGGAGGCCCGAGGGTCAGAAAAGGTGATCAGAGGGGGCTGGGGGTCAGAGGCCTCCAGGCATGGGCAAGGGCAGAGACTGCAGGGGCCTGGACTCTGAAGAGCCAGTGGTCAGAGGGACAGGGGTGGAGTCTGTGATTGCAGGGATCTGGGCACTGGTGGAGCCAACAAAGCAGGGGTCTGGGGGTCCTCTGCCCAGGCCTGTAGCCTTGGCCAGAGGCTGCCAGTGGGGCAAGTGCAGAGCCAGCAATGGCAGAGGCCTGGGCTCTGTGAAGCCAGCAATCAGAGGGGCTTGGGGGTCTTCTGCCCAGGCCTGCATCCTCAGCCAGAGGTTACAGGTCTGGGCAGGGGTGGAGCTTGGATTAGAGGGGCAGGAGTGGAACCAGTGATCAGAGTAAACTACAGAGGAAACACCTTTTCTTACCACTCATTGGCTAAGCTTCATGTATGTCACTGGTAATATTCTTAGTCACTTGGGTAATAAGAATCCTTAAAGGCAATCTAGGGTTTTTCCACCTCACTCCTGGAGAAAAAAAATGAAGGTCCACTGCTGGAGGGCTAAGAAATGTCATATCCTGCCCTAGCCAGTTTGGCTCAGTGCATAATGCCTCAGCCTGCTGACTGCAGGGTCCGGGTTCAATTGTGACCAAGGGCATTTACCTTGGTTGCAGGCTCCTCCTGGCCAGGGCCCAGGTCAGGGCATATGCAGGAGGCAACCAATCAAAGTGTTCCTCTCACTTTGATGTTTCTCTCTGTTTTTTCCTTCTCTTCCACATTCTCTAAAAATCAATTTAAACATATCCTCAGGTGAGGATAAAAAAAAAAAGAAAGAAATGTCATATCCTATGAAAGCACATCTTGAAAATGCCTAAAGAAAGTTGTCATTTCTTCATGGTGCAGGGACTGGAATCCGTGTTGATGAAAACACCTTGGTGGCTGCGGTGACTGGCAGTGGCTGCAGCAGCCAGGTGATGGGGCTGGTGTGTTCCCCTGATTAGCCTGGTCACCTCCCACAAAAGGAGGCCAGAATGCGGCTCAGGCCCGCTCCCCAAGGGGAATGTGGAATAGGGAGCGAGCCTAAGCCATCAGTATGTGAGAGGGGACAGGCTGGGCTGAGGAATGCGCCCCCCCCCCCCAGTGCACGAATTTTGTGCACTGGGCCCCTAGTAAAATATATTCATTTAGGTTCCTTATCTCACTATCATTTAGACAGTACTAACCATTTGCCAGTTTTAAATGTTTTCTCTTTTCATTTTTGTCTTTATGTAGACCACTACTCTTTTGCTAAGATAAGCTGTCTTCATATGGCTTCAGAGAAGAGACTATTTTTCATCATTACTCAGGTCCATGACAAGCCAGCATACAGATGGAGCAAAAGCAGGTTTACAGTTGTTCATAAGGAAAATAATACAATGATCCTATATAATAAAGAGGGAATATGCAAATTGACCATCACTCCAACCAATTTGCACCCACAGCTGAGGCTAAGTTCCCATAACAAGCCTTAAGGAGCAATCAGCAAGGACCTGAGGCTGCGCACCCACCCACCTCCTGCATGGGGCTTGACAGGGGACCTCAGGTCATGCCTTCCACCTGCAGGGCTTGACAGGAGACCTCAGGTTGCTCCCCCTGCCCTGGCACCAGGCCAGAGGAACTCAGGCTGCACCCTCTTCCCTGGCGCCAGGCTGGGGGATCACAGGCCATGCCCTTTGCCCAGCAGGGCTTTATGGGGGAACTCAGGCCGTGCCCCCCTGCCCTGGAACCCAGGGGACCTAAGGCTGCACCCCCCCCACCTGGCAGGGCTTGACAGGGTGGGACCAGCCGGGTCTGGATCTAGCCCAATGAAGGGGGGCCATCCAGGTTTGGGTCTTGAGTGATTTTGAGATGCACATGGGTGGTTGAAGACTTGACTCTGGGTTCCATGGTGCACCCCAGACTCTGACAGGAGGAAGATTTTCATATACATTTTACTAATATTCTTTAATTTCTGACACTTCCATTATAGAGAAAGGGCAAATAGCAATATTAAAATATTTCCTCTAATTAATCTCCTTTTAATGTGCATGAATTTTGTGCACTGGACCACTAGTTATTAAATAATAATACAAGAATAAACTTTGTGTTTTGCTTACCCACAACTGTAAACCTGCTTTTGCCCCACCTTGTATTTAAGCACCATGACTTAGAATAGATTCTGATCATAGCGGGTTATCTTACACACTGGGCTTTAGTTTATACTTTTTCACATCAAAGAGGGTAAACTCAGTATCTGTCCCAAAAGAGGAGAAGGGGGAGGAATAGGAGAAGGGGGAAGAAAGATGGGAAGGAAAAGATGGAAGAAGAAAATCACCTGGGGTTTTGGAAAAATACCATTGTGGAGAAATGGGAAAATGTCATTCAAAGTTCTTATTTACATGCCTTTAACCAACGAATCCTAAAACCCAACAAAAATTCAAAAGAAGCAGTTTTCACTCTAAGAGTCCCATGTCAACACAGTCAGAGAACAACCTGATTTAGAAAGTTAGAGAGCATTTTTATAACAGTAGATTTTCTATTTAATTTACTTTTAATAATCTCACTTGCTTGTTTGTTCAGTTATTCAGTGAATTGCTTCAGGGATACTCTGTTGTAGGCATGGATAATACAGGTTGGACAAGAAAGTACTCTTTTGAAATTTGCTTCCTAGACAGGAGAAATAAGGAAAAGAGCAAATGCAGGTCATTTGACCTGCTGCAAGTTCTTTCTTTTCTTTTTCTTTCTTTCTCTTTTTTCTTTTCTTGTTTTTTCTTTTCTCTCTCTTTTTTTTAAAAGTTCTTTCAATTAAAGTAACAACAACATTGCAGAATGTTGGTATCAGTGGTTAATTGTTTTTATATTTTCCTTTACTAATAGTTAAGAGCAGGTGACACTATCAAATCTAATAAGAGAGTAATATGCAAATTGACCATCACTCCAAGACATGTAAGTCAGGCCCACCATCCAAGCCACACCTAACAGCCAATCAGAGGGGCTGTATGCAAATTAGCCCAGCCAAGATGGAGGCTGGGAGCCATGGAGCTAGAGTAAACAGGAGGCTTTTGTTGCAACTGCCTGCCTAGGCTGGTGGGCCTCTGCTCAAGCAACAATATTTCAATTATAGAAGCCATGGAGCTAAAGCAAACAGGAGGCTTCCGTTGCCTGCTTAGGCCTCCACTCAACGTAACAAAGTTTCAATTATAGAAGATAAATAAACCCCAGAAACCTGATTCCAGCCCACCTTGCTGGGTCAATGGGAGCTGTGGGCAGCCTGAAAATGGCCCTCAGCCCCTCACCCAGGCTGGCCAGGTACACCAGCAGGTGGACATCCCCTGAAGGGTCCCAGACTGCAAGAGGGCACAGGCTGGGCTGAGGGACCTCCCTCCCCCCGCCCCCCGCGAGTGCACAAATTTTTGTGCACTGGGCCTCTAGTAGAAAAATAAGGTCCCACTTTCAAAATAGAACTGTTAACAGTTCTACCCACTGTTAACAGTGAGTAAATTTTGATTACATATTTATGAAACTTCGTAACTTCTTTAAAGTTATTAGAAAATTAACAACAAAATCTACCTAAAATTTTCCACCTGCTGAAATATGTTACATATATCTTTCCTCATTGCTTTTGAAACTCTTTTCATCCCTGCCCTCAAGCACAGAGCTCAGCAAACTTGCTCTCTAAAGGCCCAGATACTAAGTGTTTTTGATTTTGCAGGCCAAGAGACATAATTTAGGATGGATACTCAATAGGTACTTATACTGCTAAAGAAAAGATAATGCTTCACAAATTTTTATGGATGAAATTAAAAATATAATACAGTGCTATGAGAAGAATGGCATTTTGGAGGGGAAGATGTTTCACCTCAATGGGGTTAAGTAACAGCCTTGACTTTGATCAAATTCCCTGCAAATGCTCATCTGCTCATGCTAATCTGTAATGATATCTTATATATGTCATCACTGAAAATGTCTTTTCACACAGATCCTGTCAAATACTATCAGTCCACAACCAAATGCTTTTAATTGAGCACATTTGTCTCCTAAAAAGTGATTATAGATTCTATTAGATTCTCTTCTTGATATTTTCCTTCAGGCATGTAAAGCTCCACTTGCCCCAGCTCATTTGTAGCTCAGTAGGATTTACTGCTACTGCTAGAGATAAGGAAATAGTCATGCTCCAGCCAAAACTTATGCATCTGTATCCTGTGTTGAGAAATAGAGCAACAAACTTTGTGCGTCATCTTTTGTTGTTTTTGTAAATAAAAGCTTGCTTCTGCATCTGGTCGGGGCTGCAGTGTCAGTCCTCACTTCAGAGGGGTGCTGGCGCTGCAGACCAGCTGGCCAGCTGAATAAAGGCTCTTAAATTCTACCTTTTGGCTCTGGTGGTCATCTCTCTCGGGTGCTTCCATAACACGGCATATCACTGCATTGCAGATTATCACTTCCAATTGAAAACTGGGTAGAAGCTCCTCAATTACATCATTGAGTGAATTAAAAAAAATACAAAAATGTCCTTTGCACTTCCCTTGAGCTTTGAAATACATTGCTGGAGGTATTTTGTGAGTGTGGAAAATCTATCTGGTGCAAATTCATGAAGGATTCAGGATCCTACTTCTTGTTTTAACTTTTGACAGAACAAGAAGTATATAAAGTAGCTTGACATTACTTGTGATGGAAACAATGTTAGCTGTCAAAATTGCTTCACCAAAGTGTAGGTTTCCCATTTAAGTACTATTTTGCATTTTAATTTTAGGCTGACCCCATTATGAAACACCATTAAGTCTGTAGCAAAAGTGAATTCAGTGCTATTGACTATCTGGTAATAGAGGTTGGGAATAGTTCTTCACTTCCAGAAAACTTTGTGCGTCACCTTTTGAAGCAGACAAAAGGCTTCCTTACCTGCCTAGGCCTCAGCTTAAAGGAACAGTGTATCAATTATAGAAGATAAATAAACCCCAGGAACCTGCTTCCAGCCAGGCTTGCTGGGACATTGGGTCAATGGGAGCTGTGGGCAGCCCGAAAGCCTGAAAATGCCCCTCAGCCCATCACCCAGGCTAGCCACACCCCAATGGGGTGAGGCACCCCACTGGGGGGCTTGGCCAGCCTGCAGACAGTCATCAGTCCCTCACCCAGGCTGGCCAGGTACCCCAGTAGGGACCCAAAACCTGAAGGGACTGTGGGCAGCCTGAAAGCCTGCAAATGGCCCTCAGCCCCTCACCCAGGCTGGCCATACCCCCATGGAGTCAGGGCCCCCACTGTGGGGCTTGGCTAGCCTGCAAACAGCCATTAGCCCCTCACCCAGGCTGGCCAGGCACGCCAGCAGGTGGACATCCCCAGAGGGGTCCCAGACTGCGAGAGGGCACAGGCCAGGCTGAGGAAGTTTCCAAGTGCACAAATTTTTGTGCACCGGGCCCCCAGTGTGTGTGTGTGTGTGTATAGTTATATAGTTATATAGTTATATAGTTATATATAGTTATATATAGTTATATATAGTTATATATAGTTATATATAGTTATATAGTTATATATATATAGATAGATAGATAGATAGATAGATAGATAGATAGATAGATAGATATAGATATATAAAACTATAAATATATAGTTTTTTACCACTACCAATTATGCACAGTAGATTCCACTTCAGGTTTTACTTAATTACTGGTTTCTCAACCTAAAGAAAAATTTCTTATTTCTCATTGTTCCTGCACACCATTTTTAGAGATTAATTTTTCAGTCACTTAAAACTTGATATTCGCTTAGCATAATGTTCTCTAGGTCCATCCATGCTGTCACAAAGACTAAAATTGTCTTCCTTTTTATGGCTGATAAGCCACTCAGAGAAAGACAATTACCATATGGGTTTACTCCTTTGTGGAATTTAATGAACAAACTGAACTAACAAGCAAAATAGAGACAGACTCATAGAGAGCAGGCAGACGGCTCTGTTGTGAGTGATACTGGGGGAAAGGAATTGAGATAAAAAGAAAGAGTTCATGGGCTGGGTCAACAAATAGTGTGGTGATTTGGGGGGGGAGGTAGAAGAGGATATGGGGGGATACATGGTGATGGAAAAACATAAAACACAGGGGGAAAACTTGGTATTGACTCATTCAATAAAAAACTGAGGGATGTGAGTAACATCTATTAACTCATCAAGAGCAAAGAAAAATAGAGCCCAGGAGAGTGAAATTCTGGATGTTGATGTTAATCAACAGCATTAAAAAGAATCAAATCCAATATTTAATTCTAACCTTTTTGCTTCATTCTCTGTGTTCTGCTAGTATGTGTTCCGGTGGCACTATCTTCACTATTACCTCCACTCTTCTAGTAAAACTCTCCAAAGCATACAACTGACTCACAATGGTTATTGATTTCTAAAATTAAATATAAAATTCGGTCTAGTTTTGTGTGGGTACAGGGCAGAGAGAAGAGATTAATCACAAATGCAGAAAACCAGTGATGAAAAACAAAACAAAACAAGGAGCAGAAGAAATTAGAGCAAGAGATAATTAGTAGAACTATAAACCCTGGGAGGTGTTCATATGTGGGAATGAGAGAAATACAGACAGATGCCTGCTGGTGACATTAGTATTAACATACTATTATACTTACATATCATCTCTCTATATATAAAAGCCTAAGCTGGCTGGTAGCTCTGATGCACACTGACCACCAGGGGTCAGACACTCAATCCAGAGGTGCCAAGCGACAGCAACTTTGCAGAATGCCCTCTCGCACTATGGGACCTCTCAGGAGATGTTGGACTGCTGGTTTCAGCCCAATCCCCTCAAGCCAGGCTGAGGGACCCCCACTGGTTCATGATTCCATGCACTGAGCCTCTATTAGTAATATAACATTACACTTACATATATGATTGTTCCACTCCTGCTTTTTGGTTCCTATTGATGTAAGAAACATCCAAACCTGTAGAGAATTTTTATGTTTGTTTGAGCCAAATTGACAACATTTACCAGGAAGTATAATCCCAATGAGTTCAGAAAATGGCCGTTTTGCATATTATTTAAACACGGGCGGCACCAGTCACCCCCCACACAGAGGGCAACCCAAGATGGGGGATGGGGCAGCAAGCGGGTAGGAACAGCCAACCCCTCAGTCCTTCCCCTGGCCAGCAGGCTCCGATTACCCAATGATAATGCGGAACCATGGGTTGCGGGTAGCAGGGGGCAGGGACAGCTACCAGCAGCTGGGGAAGATGGCCCTGATCACAGGCCAGGCCTAGGGACTGTACCCATGTATTGAGTTCATGCGCTGAGCTTCTAGTTATTAATAACAAACTACAACGTTCGCTAATGACTGATTACTATAATCATGTTGCATTTATTTCCCTTACACTCCTTAAGCATTTCTCTCCACTAATACCAGCAACAAATATTTTAGCAGCTGATTGCCACACCATTAGTCTTGGACTGACTTGATTGATGTGCGCAACAGGAAATATTTCACTTTCTGAGAATAAGAAAAAAGATTTATTTGTGTTACGCTTATTAATTATGCAGTTACTCAGTGTCTGGTAAGTTAATTTTCAAGAAAAATATTAATTTTTATTAAAATGTTCTATTATTTATGTTAACGATTAGTCATTTATTTCAGCCCTTTGTATTCAGTATGTCTCTGTTGAAATAAACGTATGTTTCTATGAAAATTGAAGCTTTTGTTTTTGGGGGGCTCACATAAACTTGTTGATTATAATGGCCTGTGTTAGCCTTTGAGTTTGACATGCTTGCATAAAGGAGTTACATGAAATTCACAGGTGATAGATTAGAGAGGCAGCAGAAGGCAAAGCAGGGAAATTTCTGGGGTTGGATAAAAAATAAAACTAATACACACATATTCATTTTACATTGGTGAGTATAACTAGTTAACAGTTACAATTAACCTGATAACAATAACTGGTGCAACGATTGTGTTCTTAGGGTTTTGGAAAAAGGAAACTACTCTGACATTCCAAGAGTATGTTATTGGAGATGCAAAAAGTCAATGGACAGGCTCAGTTAAGTAATGACCTTTGTAAGGAAGATACTGGCCTAGGACATAACTACCTGCCATGACCCGCTTTTAGTTAGGATGTTTAATATCAGACCATCCTATATGGTTACTTTAGGTCTCAGTCTGTAAGGCCCACCATGCAGGCCTTCGCTGAGCTTGTTAGGTTTTGTATGTGGCCCCTTTTTCAGCTACACTCTCTCTATTCTCTAATCTTACATTATTAAATTCTTTAAAAAACTGTAGTAAGCATAATTACTTATATTTTAGTCTTTTCTACTTTCTTCATGTAAACTCTAATTTGCTTTATTAGTCCTAACTAAAAAAGTCTTTTGGCATTTTTGGAATAACCCTAAATGCTTTACTAAACTGAGCACACTTACGCATTAAAATAAATGGAGTAAGCTGAAATTAGTTTGCCGTTTTCCTTGTAGTATCATAAAATACCCTTTCGTCATTATGTACTGCAAATAAATTGCTGGTATTTGTGGCATAATAGCAGTGAGGCAGGAGAGTAAGAAGCTAGGAGAATTTCTTGGCAAGTGAAATGGGGAAATTGGGACAGATGGTTGATTCGAACTCGCCTTCCTTCTTCCTGGTCCCTTGCAATGACCACTCTCTTAAGAATGTAAGTGCTAATGACAGTGAGTTTCTGATTAGCATCAGATAAACTTAGGAACACAGCCTCAGGTCTGTTGACCTCAGAGATGCTTTTGGTCAAACCATAACATGTAGGCCTCAGCTGTGTTTCATCTCCAGGCTCAGAAAAGCAGCAGAACCAGACAATGATACTAAGACTGACATCAGGACCCAGTGCAGTGATCAATGACCTCCTATCCCAGGGCTGATCAATCTGTACAGACCATGACCCTGACCATATACGCTCATTTGGATGCATCAGTATAGTAAAGCTGATGTACATTCCATTGAGATCCTCCCCTGAGAGCTCTGCTAGAATACAGATAAAAACCCTCAAGGCAAATGACTCAGTGTGAGATGTCTCCCTAAAGCATGCCTGCATCTTCTTTCTTCATGCATGTATCTTCACTTTCTTTATTCTAAGCCCTGTTAACGTAAAAGCATTCAAACCTATAAAGAATGTTGTGAGTTTATTTGAGCGAAACTGTGACAATTGCTGGGAAGCAACATCTCAACGGAGTGGGATAATGCTCCAGGGAATAGCAGTTTCTCATCTATTTTTATACATTACAATAAAAGGAGGGGATGTAGATGGGTCACATGAAATCCATTGGCGATAGATTAGAGAAATGAGAGAAGGCAAAACGGGGAAACCCCTGGGATTGGATAAAAAGTAATATGGACACATAACAGTCAACAATGAACATAATAACAATAACTATGAAGGAATATGTGGTCTCTGTCCTAGAGCCCAGACACATTGGGTTGTGCCCCAAGGGGTCTGGAAAAAGGGAAGTTACAAGTTACCCAGACATTTCAAGGATATGTTATCACCGATGCAAAAAGACAGGTAGGCTCAGTTCAGGTAAAGGTTGACCTTGTCAGTGAAGATATTGGTCCAAGAGGTGACTGCCCACCATAACTGCTTTTAGTTAAAGTTTAATTTCACACCATCCTTTGTGGTTATTTTAGGTCACTGAGTTTGCAAGACTGCCATGCATGCCTTCCCTGAGCTTGTCAGGTTAGCATGTGGCTCTTTAGTCCACAGCCCTAAGGGTCCCCATGAGACTTGCAACCAGGGAAGCTGCAGGCAGCGGCAGGTCAGCCTGGGATAACAGCATGAACCTTTTTCTAAGGGACCTTATTTTACTTACATCCATACAGTCCAGCTGGCTCACTTCTGCCTCTGTGACTTCTTTCTAAAAGGCCAAGGCAGCTCTCTGAAAAGCCCACTCCATTCTTCTCTCTGAGTGTACTTTTTCTTTACATGCTAAATAAACATCTTGTGCTAAAGTTCTTGACTCTGAATTCTTTCTTTGCTGAACTCAAGGACCACAAGCCAACATGGCCAGTAACAGCAGCAGTTACTCTAAGAATCTGCACGTGGTTCAGAAGTCATAATCACTGATACCTAATTGTGCTCTTCCACTTATACAGTACTCATCTACCTGTGAGTGGGAGAGCTTTGTGGATAAACTGTAATTCCAACAAGATGATTTATGTAGTCAGTAAAATCTAGCCATCTCCACACTTTCAATGGTGATGTACAGAGAAACAGATTTGCTCGGTGATTGTTTGCAGATGTGATCGCTGGGTGTGAAACCGCAGACTCTCTTTTTCTTAAAAGAATAATAAACCTGAATATTATCTATATTGAAAGGATGTGACTTATATTACTTCCATTACAGAACAGAGGGCATTTTAAGCAATACAAAAGCTAAAGTAAAAGATTCCAGCATATCACTTTCATGCAGGCTCTCTGTTCAATAAAATCCTGGTTTACTCTGACTCTGAAGAGAGACTTGTCAGGTGGAATGATGTTAAAATGTGTGCCATTTTAGTTTAGATGTTCCCATTTGGATTCGCAGCATGCTATAGCTAAGTATTTGATTGCCAATGCAATGTAGGAAATTGGTTTGAAAAAGACATACTAGATTTTCAAGCTAAGACCAAATGAGGACATTAGCATTTGGATTATTTCAAAAGGACTGAATATATCACCTTTTCTCCCCGCCCCCCGTACCCCAGGGTTTCTTTAGTCATTTTTCTCTCCCCTCCCCCCATCCTATTTCTCCACCTCACACACAACACACTGTGAGAAGTAGCACTAGAGAACTGGGATGAAGAGCATAGACAAGTAAGATGTATTTGAGGCAGTCAAATACCAGTTCTAGCCTTATTGAACTGTTGCTCTTTAGCCTGTGGAAATCACCTCTGACACCCGTTTCCTTAAGTCTAGAACAGAACAACAAAGCATCTTATGTACTTTGTTTTTATTTTCGTTTTTATATTTGTAATCAATGCTTTGTGACTGAGTAATCTGTTACAGGCACTGGAACTATCTAGGAAAGTGCATAGAATGAAGGTCATGATTGTGTGTACCGAGGCAAATGTCCAAAGCAGCCAGGAACAAATGATCCATCCCCTTAAAAGATTTTTCTTTCCTTCTCTCTTCTGACAGGTAAACCCATCCTTTTCATGGGTTATTAAGAAATATTGCGCATGAAAGAAATTTGGAAATTCTGTAACACAAACACAAAAAGTAAAAAACTGCACACAAATCATCAGAGTTTTAGTGCCTGTGATAATGAAACAGGAATTTTAGGGGAACACAGGCAGGTTTAGGAAATTTTGAGAACTGGAATCCATGGAAAAAAACAGAGGGCTACAGATGGGGAGAAGGTACATTTTCATATGACAAGGAAGCCAGGTGCAGGTGCATTTCCATAAGACAAAGGAGCAGCAGCAGGTATATTTCCATAAGACAAGGGAACTGGAAGTAGCCAAGGTCTATATTTACAAAATAAAGAAGGGAGAAAGCCCAGAAGGAATAGGAGGACAATGAGAGAGGAGGGCCTCAAGAGTCACTATAGTAACCAATTTGAAAAGGAATATTGACCAATCAGAGGTGATATCTGGACGCAGGAACTACAGCCTTTATAAACCATGGAAACAGGACCCTTTCCTCTTCCCCACATGGGAGTCCATTCTGTGGGACTCTTTCCCTCTCCCCACCTGGGAGTCTGTACTTTTTCTTCAATAAATCTCCACCTTTGCTATACTACCCTCTGTCTGTGGATTCATTCCTCAACTCCAGAGGATGAAGAATCCAGGTTCCAGTCCCAAAATTCAGGATCAATAACATTTGACTGACAAGTTTTTGGTTAGTGCAACTGTGGTAATAATGGCATCATACTATGACATAAAAAAGTAAGATATGGATGAAGTATAAAATTAAAATATTTCCTCTAATTTATAAAAACTATTGAGATATTCAGGACAAGAAGCTCAGTGATCAATCCACTATGTGAACATAGACAACTAGAGTCCAAGCCAAGCGTAAGATATGAAGATAAAAACTTGCAGTCATTACCCTATAGTATTTAAAGGCATGGGAGGAGAAGAGATTACCAAGGAAGAGAGCATAGATAAGAAACAAGACAAAGAGAAGAAACCAGAATGCAGAGTCTTGGGGCACTGAAACATTAGAAGTTGGTAAGCGAATTCAGCAGAGGTCATTAGGAAAGAATAGCCAGTTAGTTAGAAGTTAAAATATGAAAAAGCCAAATCAGTATGTATTTTAGCATGAAGGAGATAACATTGCTAAATGCTCTTGAGATGCCAATTAAGATAAATACTAAAAATTGACCATTGGATGTGGAAAGATGGAGATAATTTATAAATTAAATAGGAGACAGGAATATAAAGGTTAAGAAAAGTGAGTATGGAAATTAATATTTCTATAGACATGTTTAGTAGCTCAAATAGAGCTTGAAGGAACTGAGCAAAGAATCAATCTTTCTTTGTTAGTTAGGATTTACTTTAAAGATAAATAACCAAAACCTGAATTACTGTAGCTTAAACATGTATGGGATTATTTTTCTCATATTACAAGAAATCTATTGGTAGAAAGTTTGGGAGTTGGTCCAGCAGTTTAAAACAAAGTCAGGACTGCAATTTTCTTGACATTTCCCTGATGCTCCAAGATAAAAGTTGCTGCAGCAATAATCAAATCGGGGAAAAAAAACTGGCAGGGTAAAGGGGTAATAATGGATTCTTTATGTTTATTTTTTAAATTTTAATCAGTTAAGAAAAAAATTCCCTAATAACAATGTTCCCCAAATTTTGTCTCTGACAGAATCAGGTCGCATGCCCTTGCCCCAGTTGAATTGTGAGAATTAAAATATTTTGTTTAGCATCTTTTAGAATGCTTTAAATTGCAAACTTGATATTGCAGACCAACTTTTTACCAGGTCAATTTGACATATTTCACATGACAAATCCATACTCAATTTACCTATTTGAGGAAGATGATTTTTCTTCCTCAAATAATTAATGAGAAACAATTAAGTAACAGACACCACTCTAAGTTCCAGGGAGGACATTAAACTAAAAACAAAACTCCTGTACTTATGTAGTGAAAGGGTGGTGCAAGACTGAAGACCGGCCAATAGGGATGCAGAGGAAATGACCCAAGCTGCACCCTGCCCCCCTGTGCAACCGGATCTTGACTCTTCCCTAGATCAATCACGCATTACCCCACCCACTCCCTATAAATCCTTTGTTTTCCTGAAACCCACACTTCCTCCCCACCGAGCCACTGCTTTGGTGAGAGTATGTGGGAAGTCCGAGTTAACTTGAGTAAAGGTTCTCATGTTTTTGCATCGGAGTCGGGCTCACTCGTGGTCTTTGGGGATCACGACATCTGGGCTAACAGTAGAATAATGAAGAAAACTTAAAATAGATAAATAATTAAGGGGTTAGTGATATTTTAGAGGTGTTATGTTAATGGGAATAGTCAGGCTTCCCTACAGAGCTGATAATCTCAGAGATATGATTAGAACAAAGAATATCTGAAATGGCACTGAAGTGGACCATGCTTTATATGTTTCAAAGATAGCAAAATTAGCATATCTAATGGAATGACCAAAAGAAGAATGGTAAGAAATAAGAATGGAATAGTATCTAGGGCTAAATCATATAGACCTGTCTAAGACATGTAATGAAATCATATAGGTTTTCATAAGCCATGGTAATGCTCCAATCTCTGCATCTCTCATTTCATGGCCTTCTCCATATATGTATGTGCCCATTTTTTCCTTAAAGGGACTCAGCGGCAGCGGCATTCCCATGTGTATTTTCAATAACCCCCTGAGAGCTGTCTTAAAATTAGGCAGATCTGCATAGTATTTCTTAAAGATGGAGATGGGCCAAAATAAAATAACAACCATTGCAAAACCTCTCCTAAATTACATATTCTTTAAAGTGCTGATATCTTTTAGTATCTTTCAATGTCTTAATAAAATTTAGTATCTTTTAGAAATGTCAGAGTGAAGAAATAGATGTCAGGTTGCTTGTATAAGTAATCACAGATGCTTGAATGAAATCTTCCCATCTGCTGACTAATGTTAACTACGTACTTGTATTACTATTGCATTTACATTATTATTGTGTTACTTAGTACATTGCCCCAGCATAAGATGAGGCTAGAGTTTCAGAGGCAACACTTTCTTTCACAGACAGAAGTAGGCCCTTAACTAATCCAAAGAATTGAATGAGAAGAGCTTTTTTTCCTGTTGTCTCCAAGATCAAATGTGAACAGAGTGGGCATTAGAACGTGCTTCTGAGCTGTGTTCCACCAAGCCACAGACATGAAAAAAAAGTAATGTCTGTTTTGCTAGACCAGCGATTTTCAACCTTTTTCATCTCATGGCATACATAAACTATTACAATTTTGTGGCACACCAAAAAATGTTTTTTTTTGCTGACCTTACAAAAAAATAGGAGAACATTTGATTCATTCACAATGGATGGCTATTGTTGTGTTAGCTGTTGTCATTTTTTTTTACAATCTGAGGTCAGTGCCCCTGACTAAATAGTCAGATACTGAAAGTTTAAAAACAATTGTGAGGTACACTGGTTGAAAATCACTGTGCTAAACTCTCTAGTAGGAAGAGCAAAAAATAGCGATTCCCCTTATTTGTCTTCCTTATTTTCCTTCTAGAGTATTTGTTTAAACTTATAGTTATCTGTTTTTATTAATGCTTCATTTATTCTTCACCGTGAATAAGCCATTTCATTTGTGGCAATTCTCTAGATAAGTGGAATGTTATTTCTGGAAGCAGAAAATATAGACACTACAAATATATTTTGCTAGACATGTTTCTAAAACATACATTTGTCTGCCTTTGAATTTAAGGAGGTCTCAGAGAAGTTGTGGAGCAGTAACAGTTTCTCTTAAAAACTCTTCTGCTTCTTGCATATATTATTACCATACAAAAACAAGAGCAGGGGATAGCTGTGACTTGTCTGTGACAGCATTCTCTGCCCAATCACAGCCCAGTTTGGGATGAGAGCTCTCACCGGTTGTACAGTCTGGTTATGCCTGTTTGCTGTGGGAGTGGGGAGATGAACCCCTGGCACAGACAGAGAAGCCACAGATGTTTCTACACAAACAAAGGAGCAAACAGAGAGCCAACATGTAAATATGATGAAACTGCATGTAAATTTAATGAAACAGGAGCAGAATCAGGGATTTTCAGGTTCGGAAGCTTAAGGGAGAATTCTGTGGATGAGTGATCATTAACTGTTTCCTGCCTTTCAACAGGGAGCTGAGCTCCTTCCTGTGAAAGCATTTGTACTCAAACCAATGAACCCATTTGTGGCGTATAAACTAATACCAAACACTGATGAGCAAGCCAGAAGCAGCGAATGTGACACTGAACGAAGCTCCTATTAGTGTCATGGCAAGGTAATGGCAATATATCAACACACTGATGATGCAGCTCCGTCAAAACCACAGGGATAAAGGAATGAATGTACAGTTTACTGAATTTTATCATGTTTAAGCTAAGCATCCAAATCCTTTTTCTTATTATTTGAAGATGAGGCACAAATCTGAATACTAGTAGACAGGTTTCAGTTCAGTGGGGACGGTGAATCAGCTGTATTCATGCCTGTTCTCACATTCAGACATATTTAAATCTCCATGTGGAACATAAGCTACCATCTTCTGCCTCCTCAATCCTGGCATAGCATATCTTTCTGGAAAACCATTCTAATTCAGAGATAAGATTATTTGCTGAGGCAAAAAAAAGGAGTGACTAGTGATGTCCAAACAAGAAAATGAAAATAATAACTAAGTATGGTGCCAAGTGGGTACTGGAAATATTGGGGGGGATCACTTTCTAAAGCCTATGAGCAGCTGTGCACATGAAACTAAAACAAGATAGTATTGAATGTAAATGGAAAGTAAAATGTAAAACAATACAGAAGCATGCTGTGCAGAAAAAAATAGCTTTAATAAAAACAGTCATTCCCAGATGGCACCAAACCTGCGATGTCTGTAACCATAATTTGCAGCCTTCCAAATTGTTAAGAAGTTCCTCATACTGGCGTGTTGATTGCCTCAATGTGTTTTCATAAATAGATAGGGGTTATATATGAGGGCAATCAGAACTATTAAAAGTGAAGGAACTATATTTTTGAAATATTTTTATTGATTTCAGAGAGGAACGGAGAGGGAGAGAGATTGAAACATCAATGATGAGAGAGAATCATTGCTCATCTGCCTCCTGTCCACCCCCTACTGGGGACTGAGCCCACAACCTGGGCATGTGCCCTTCACTAGAATTAAACTTGGAACCCTTCAGTTTACAGGCTGATGCTCTATCCAATGAGCCAACCCAGCTAGGGCAAAGAAACTATATATATATATATATATATATATATATATATATATATATATATATATATATATGTTTTAAAAGGTAAGAATTTATAAAACTATTATCAGAAAGGTTCCTGATATCAAAAAACATGAACTTATCATCTCACCTCTGACTTTTCATCTATGGATTCTAATTTTAGAGACAAATCCTATTTCTAGGCTCTTTATCATTTTATAAATCTTGAATTGATTCCTGCCAAGAAATTTGGTTTCCTCAATTAACTTACTTATCTTGAGCATTTCAGATTGTTTTACAAACCGTGGTGATCACACATGTCTACCCTGATATGGACAACAACATTTGGTCAGGGATCAATTTGGTCAGTTTGATCATTCTTCTCTAAAAATGATACTTGTAAACCTATCTAACTTTCCAATCAAATCTATACATAACAAAGCTTTACCTTGTGAGGAAAAATTGATCTCTTAGGTATTGTCATGTCATGACAAGTCAATTAAAGATAATTAGTTTAGTGGGCAACTTCTAACCTGATCATGTTTCTTTCACCCAGTAAATGCTAGTATTCCCCAAGCTATCTCCCTTAGAAATATATTGCATTTTATAACATTAAAGAACTAACTCCCTATGTCAACCTTGTAAGTCAATGTTCATTGAAAATTTTATGTGAACTGAAACTGAAATCTATGGGAACTTCAGGAAGTTTCAGATGATCGACACAGGTAAGTCATTGCTAACGATTGTCCTTTGATGCCTCTATTTCTCTACCAACAGCCTGATGGGTGCATGCTCCCAAGCTTGCTTGGCTACCTGCTACAACAGCTTTCAAATTATTCTCCCCACTTGTAGCTCCCTCCTTCCTAAGATTCTCCCTACAGCCTAGCTTGTTCACTCCATTGAATTATTGCTTCATGGAAAACATGTTGAAAATATCACATAGCTGCTAGAAAACCAGCAGGGGCTCATGGTTGATTGGGGAAATGTGTTCTCTTCATCATGGAAGTCCTTGCAACTTTCCACCACAACAATTCTCTGATATAAACTGTTCTCTCTCCCTTCTCTGCCAAAGTAAGTCCTAGCTTTTATTCACTGCTCTTAACAAAACCTTGCCCTCTCAAGACAAATCTGGTGGTTGAATTCTCCTTATTTACATTCCCTAAGTACTTCTTTATGCTACATGAGTCTCGCTAACCCATAATTTTAAATTTTGGAAAAGTATTATAAACAGGCTTATTTTTCTCTTCCAACCTAAATTGGAAACTTCTTCAAATCTGAATCTCTTTAATTTTGTTGTAGATTTGCCATTTCCCAGTAATACAAGGAGATGTTAGCACATATATTTTTCTCCATCCATTCACTTTTAAGCTATATGTGTCTTTATATAAAAGTGAGTTTCCAGTAGACAACATACAGTTAAATTTTATTTTTTGATCCACTCTGACAATCTCTGTTTTTTAATTGGTGCATTTAGGCCACTAACATTCAAAGTGATTTTGATATTCTTGGATTAATATCTACCATATTAGTTACTGTTTTCTATTTATTGCCCTTATTCTGTGTCCTACTTTTGTCTCCCATTATTTCCATGACTTCTGTGGTTTTAATTGAGCACTTTATCTGATTCTGTTTTCTCTTATTTCTTAACATGTGGATTTTACTTTAATTTTTTAAATTTAAATAGTGCCCTAGAGTTTGCATTAGTAATTACATTTATAGCTAATCCAAGTTCACTTTCAAATAACACTATACCACTTCACAGATAGTGTAAGTAATTTATAATAACAAAATAATACCAATTCTTCTCTCTCACCCTTTGTATCATTGCTGTCATTTACTTCACTATATATAAGTGTAGATAAGCATATATATACATATATATTATGCATAAAAATATAGAAGCATACACAATCAAATACATTGTTGATATTATTTTGAACAAACTGTTACTGTTAGATTAAGAAAAAAATTTTTTTTCAGAAAGATGGTGCCAAAAGTGAAAAAGGAAGTCCCTGCCCCTTCCAAAGCCAAAGTCAAAATAAAGGCTTTGAAGGTGAAGAAAGCAGTGCTGGAAAGTGTCCACAGTCATACAAAAAAGATCTGCACATCACCTTCCAGCCGCTGAAGACACTGGGGCTCCTAAGGCGACTTAAATATCCTCAGAAGAGCACCCCCAGGAGAAACAAGCTTGACTACTATGCCATCATTGAGTTCTCTGTGACTACTGAGTCAGCCATGAAAAAGACAGACAACGACAGTACACTTGTGTTCATTGTGGATGTCAAAGGCAATAAGCACCAACAGAAAAAACAGGATGAGAAGAATCTCTGTGATCTTGATACGGCCAAGGTCAACACCCTGATCAGGCCTGCTGGCGAGAAGAAGGCATACATTGGCTCCTGACTATGATGTTTTGGATGTTGCCAATAAAATTGGGATCATCTAAACTGAGTGCAGCTGAGTAATCTAAATATAAACATTTTACACTGTAATAAAATAAAATAAGGAATAATTTTTTTATTTTCATTTAGTTCTTCAATGGTTTCCATTTTTGTGTGTGAAGAGCTGAGTTTCATATACATATTGCTTCACTTCCCTCAGACAGACTTGTTTAAACCTTTTTTCCAAGGCAGCTCTCATGGACACAGTTCCATATTTTTATTTTATCTCACAGTCTTTATTTCTCCTTTATTTTTGAAAGCTAGCTCCACTGGTTACAGACTTCTGGGTTGGTGGGCTTTTCTCTCTCAACATTTTAGGTATTTCACTCTATTCTCTTCTTCCTTGCATGGTTTCTGAGAAGTCACATGTGATTCTTATATTTTTCTGCTATATGTAAGGTGTTTCTTCTGACTTCTTTCAAAGTTTTTTTCCTGTACTCTTGATTTTCTGTGATTTAAAATTATATGTCTATGTGTAAGTTTATTTTATTGTTTGTCTTACTGTGCTGTGTTTCGGGGCATATATTCTGCTTGGTGTTCTCTGAGGTTCCTGACATTGTGATTCAATATCTATCATTAATTTGGGGAAACTTCTCTGTCATTTTTGTTTCAAATATTTCTCTGGCCCTTTCTTTCTTCCTTCTCCTTCTATATTCCCATTAGTCATATGTTACACCTTTTGGGTATTTTGTTCTATTTTTTTCAATCTTTGTTCTCTTTTCTTTTAAGTGTTCAAGGATTCCATTTATGTACCTTCTAGGTCAGAGACTCTTTTCTCGCCCATGTCTAGTCTACTAAAAAGGCATTCTTTCTGTCTGTTACAGTGTTGTTTATCTCTAGTATTTCTTCTTTTTGGTTCTCTTTTAGGATTTCCATCTCTCTACCAACATTGCCCATCTCTTCTTGCACATTGTCTACTTTATCCATTAGAGCCCTTAGGATATTAATTATAGTTCTTTTCAATTCCCAGGCTTATCATTCTGACATCCTTGCCATGTCTGTTTCTGATGCTTTCTTGGTCTCTTCAAGTAGAAATTGGTATGCTTTGTAATTTTACCCAGATGGCTGAACATAATGTATTGGATAAAAGGAATTGCTGTAAATAGATCTTTAGTAATTCAGTGGTAAGGTGTAGGCAGAGAGGAGGCCTTCTATAGTCCTAGAATTAGGTCTCAGTCTTTTTTGAGTTTATGTCTTTGGACTGTGAACTTCAAAGGAGTTTCTGAGAATTCTCTCCCCAATTAGATGTGACAGGATGGCTAGAGTGAGCTGGGGTTGAGCATTTCTCCTCTCTAGGTCAGTTCAGTACTGAGAATACCCCCAGGAAGTCAGGCTCTAGTTAACTTGTTTCCCCTGAGGGCAAGCCAAGTTAATAAGAACAGAGTGGTCCGGTGTGTTTTAAAGCGTTTTATTTTTCTCTGCCTCTGTTGGAAGCCTGTGAAGATTTTTGTCTGCTATTTACTCAGGGAATTTGGTGTAGATCCTGGAGGTAAGCTGCACAATGCTGAGCTCTTCTACCCCCTTCCCCATGACTGGGTCCCCCTGGAGATTCAACTCACAGACTTGTCCACACTGAGTGCCCAATAATTCATCAACTACATTTCAGATTTTCCTGCCTGGGCTCTGGTCCTATGGTGGTTCCCACTAAAGAGTGAATCTCTTGCTCTAATAAGGCCTGACTCCCTGTACTCTCCTGTCCATTTCTCCAACCCTGAAAGCA
Organism: Murina feae; assembly: GCA_004026665.1. Lineage (NCBI taxonomy): Eukaryota > Metazoa > Chordata > Mammalia > Chiroptera > Vespertilionidae > Murina > Murina feae. The sequence goes on from PVJC01004858.1 coordinate 52,408, forward strand.
GTGGTCTGCCCTATATGTTCCATATTCTTATGGATCCAAAAAGACTTCTTGATTTTTTTTAGTCTCTTCAATGTTTTCCTTGTTAGAATGAAGTGATCGTTTTAGGCTCCTTACATACAGACCAAATACCCAAGTTCCCCAAGGGGATGAATATAGCCAGGACTATAAATCAAGCATCCAAGTAGAAAGATAGCTGAAACCACACCTTAGGTAAACTATTCTGGGTGGGTTGATAATGTCAAATCATTGGGATACCTGAGCTTCCTTGACTAGATAGTGTCTTTCCAGGAAAAGACAAAAATACAGTAAAAATTCAAGAGCGTGACCTAAAGTAAGAGTTAAGTCTAAGAGTACAGTTAAATCTATATCTTTAAACACAAACCCACATCCAAATATTGATAAGATGTCAATGAGTTCCTAATAAATTTTTAAAAATAGTTCCCTTTTAATTTTAATGAGTCAAGAGCTTAAACAGTGAGACATTGATACTTGGATATAGTACAAATGTTTACAATAATAGGTTATTATTATCAGTAAACTATCACATCTATACCCCATTGTTTCTATAGAATTTTAGGCCAATGATATTATAATCTTAGGCTGTCCACACAGATATCAGCTTTTTCTATGTGGCAATTGAACATTGCTGGGAGGTAGAACAAGAAGAGGAATGAAATTGGCAACATATTTACTGAAACAAATGAATTGGACATAAAAACACTCCAAGACCCAGGGACAAATTGGAAACTTCTAAATTCTTAACTGAGACTGCTTTTTTCTCGTTACTTATCCACTACTTCATTTTCAACTCTCGGGATCAAGCCCCTTTTTCATCCCTTCTTTCATTCTGTTTATCTTTTGTTTCCTTTGTGGGGGGATATAGCAATATATTTATTTCAGGTGTACAAGACAATGATTTGATATATGTATATATTGTGAAATAATCACCAGGGTAAGTCCAGTAACATCCATTACCGCATATAGTTAGAAATACTTTTTCTTCTGAGAACTTTTAAGATCTACTCTTAAGAAAATACACCTTTTTTAAGCAATTTTCAAATATGCAATATAGTATTATTAACTAAAGTTACCATGCTGCACATTGTATCCTATTTGTCTTTAGTTTTTATATAAAGAAATGGGCTTCATAAGTAATAGCCTAAATCACTCGTGCTGCAAAATAGGATTTTAATTTAAGGAGAATTTTAAAGCAAGCAATAGTAAGAGAATAACCTCAATCAGGCATGTTGCCTTTAAAACAAAAATGCAGCACTATACAATGAGTTGTCTTTGTATCACACTTTTCTTACAAGAACAAATTTGCCATGAGATGACTATCATTTAAAGTCCATATTCCTTGTTCAAATGAAAGAAAAAGAAATGTGAATGCAGTTGAAAAGACCAAGAAATAATTTGACAATAAAGTTTAGAATTGAGTTTGTTCTGAATTGTTCTTATCACATTTGAGAATAATCCTTTCACCCACTTGTAATAAAGCTTCCTTCCATATTAAAAAAAATAATTTCAAAGATGAGGATTTTCAGACTCTACTATATCCCTTTCTCAGAGAGAACTAGACAACTATATTAACACTATATAGTTGCTTAGTTCAAGCCAAAGTACATAAAAAGAAAACACATAAGCAAACAACTTAGATTTCTCAATTAACAGAATCCATTTGTATAGGTAAATTATTTCTAAAAACAAGCAATAATAACAATTGGTAAATGTCCCTTACCTTGCTCCTTCAAAACTACACTTATAAAAGCTAAGTAATAGAATAAGCCCAATAGACTCACCTGAATACAGATTTTTTTTTTAATCCAAAGACCTTTAGACTTCATAAAACCCTATTCCAGAGCAACTGTATCTTTCTAAATCTATAGACTTTAAGTCATAAAGCCATAGATTTAGATTACATAGGCATTCAAAATTGTATAATCAATTAACATAAAGGAAATGCTATGTCTCAGTTTTGGACACTGCTGTTGCATCCTATATGATAAAAGTCTAAAATGCTAAGTTTCGTGTGATCCATTCAACCAATCATAGCATAATATGCTAATGATATGCTAAGGCTGCTCAACTGCTTGCTATGATGTGCACTGACCACCGGGGGGATGACGCTCCAACTGGCAGCTTAACTTGCTTCTAGGGTCTGGCTGATCAGGACTGAGTGAGATGGGCCGGACATGCCCTGGAGCCCTCCCGTGGCCCTGCTATCAACTGCTGGCCAACTCCCGAGTCCTTCCCTGGCCCCAATCGTGACTGGTGGGGTCCCTTGGCCTGCCCTGCACCCTCTTGCAACCGGGGACCACTTAGTGGATGTCGGAGAGCCAGTTTTGATCTGATCCTGCTGAATGCAGGAGCTGCCCCCTAGTGGTCAGTGTGCTCACACAGGAGGAGTGTCCCTCAGCCAGAAGATGACCTCACAGCTGGCAAGCACAGTGGCGGTGGTGGCAGACTCTCCTATCTCCCGTAGCACTAAGGATGTCTGACTGACATCCCCTGAGGGCTCCCAGACTGCAAGAGGGGGCAGGCCAAGCTGAGTGACCCCCTCACCACCAAGTGCATGAATTTCATGCACCAGACCTCTAGTTAATCATATAAAATAGCAATGCAACCTCCTTAAAATCTTTGTGGACTTATAAATAAACCTGAAGCATTCCACTTCATTCAACAAAAGCCACACTGAAAATTGATTTCAAAACATGCATTTCCTTTCTACACACTACTAATTTGGCAGTAGGTTACTGTGCTCTTTAGGTTCATAGACACTATTTTTTCCTAGCTGAGATAGTTTATAGGCACCAACTGCATTCATTAAGAAGTCTCAACCAAGACTTCCTAATTTGATCCTTGTCCATAAAACTCAGAGTTTACTTTGAAGTCTTCTACTCTTAAGGAGAACTGATGTGAACAGTTAATTTTCAAATCAACAAAAGCCTGATCCCACCTAAATTCTATTTGTAAACTTACCAGTTATTTTTTAGTCTCTTTTTTCTTCAATTTTTTATCATATATAGCTAAAATCAGCCAGCTGGCACTTTCAACATTCTCCTTTGAGGTTTTTTGTTTGTTTGTTTTTTAGCCAAATCCAAAGTATATGAGGCAATTATTTCATATATAATTTGGGTTATCAACTTCCTTGTCTCCAAGAGCATTCTTTTACCAGGTTCCAAATACTGCTAAAAATTTATTCCCTATTTTGCCAGCCTCAACCAGCTCCCCAGACCTATATTAGTATTATGGCAAGTCCCCATTTCAAGAACTAATTTCTATAACAGTTCACTTTTACTGTGTAACAGATCAGCCAAAAAAATAGTGATGTAAAACAACAATTATTTGTATTGTTTACATGTGTGGGCATCACATGGTTGTGTCATGTGAGGGGTTAAGCTCTGCTAGTCTAAGCTGGGATCTATTGTGTGGTTGTGGTTACCTGGCAGGTTGTCTGGGGATTGGTTGGCAAAGAAAAGCCACATTCACATGTCTGTGATTGGCTTGTGAGTAATGTCATCCAGAGCTTATTCATATGGTGGTAGCAGAGTTCCAATAAAAAGAGCAAAAGTACAAAGGACTTTTGAGGCCTACACTTAGAGCAGGTATACCATCAGTTCTGCCACATTCTATCAACAAAATAAAGTCTCAATGTCAAATCAGATTCAGGGGATAGACAATTTCACTTCACCTTTTGATGGAAGAACCACAAAGTCCTATTGCAAAGGGTTTAGACTTAGAGAGGTATGAAGAGTAATGGCCATTTTTGTAAGATGCCTATTGGTAAGACTACCAACATATGGAACTTGAGTTGAAATAAACAGTTATTTTGCAGCTATTTCTAAATCAAGTTTTCTATTTTATTGATTATTTAAATACTAGAGGCCCAGTGCATGAAAATTTGTCCACTCTGGGGGTGGGGGGGGTCCCTCAGCCCGGTCTGTTCCCTCTAGCAATCTGGGACCCCTCAGGGAATGTCCATCTGCTGGCTTAGGCCTGCTTCCTGGGGGATCGGGTCTAAGCTGGCAGCCAGACATCACTCTGGCAGCCCGGGGGCTCTCGTGGCATGTCTACTTGCCATCGGGAAGCAAGCCTAAGCTGCACTCAGACATCCTTAGCTCTGCTGAGGAGGCAGGAGAAGCTCCTGCCACCACTGCTGTGCTGGCAGCTGGCAGCTGGCAGCCTGGCTTGTGGCTGAGCAGAGCTCTCCCTGTGGGAGTGCACTGACAACCAGGGGGCAGCTTCTGCATTGAGCATCTGCCCCCTGATGGTCAGTGTGTGTCCTAATGACCAGTCATTCCCAGTGGTTCTGCTGTTAGGGTCAATTTGCATATTACCCTTTTATTATATAGGATAGAGGCCTGGTGCATGGGTGGGGGCCAGCTGGTTTGTCCTGAAGGGTGTCCCAGATCAGGGTGGGTGTCCTGCTGGGGTGCCTGGCCAGCCTCGGTGAGTGGCTGATGGCTGTTTGCAGGCTGGCCACAGTCCCTTCAAGGTGGGTGTCCCCCCCTGGGGTGCCTGGCCAGCCTGGGTGAGGGTCTGAGGGCCATTTTCAGGTTGGCCACAGCCCCTTCAGGGTGGGGGTCCCTGCTAGGGCACCTGGCCAGACTGGATGAGGGGCTGCTGATGGCCATTTGCAGCAAGGCTGGCTGGAATTTATTTAACTTCTAAAGTTGAAACTTTGTTGCTTTAACTGGAGCCCAGGTCAGGTTGCCCCTGAGAACCTAGCTCCCAGCATTTCCTTGAGCCTAAGGCTGGAAGCAGGTCTCTGGGGTTTATTTATCTTCTATGATTGAAACTATGTTGCCTTGAGCGGAGGACACAGCTGGCCTAGGCAGACTGGAACCTTAGCTTCCTGCATCGCCAGGGCAAGCCTCCTGTTTGTTCCAGCTCCATGGCTGCTGGCCACCATCTTGGCTGAGTTAATTTGCATATAGTCACTCTGATTGGCAGGTAGGTGTGGCTTGGCTGGTGGGTGTGGCTTAGGTGTAACAGAGTGAGGGTCAATTTGCATATTGCTCTTTTATTAGATTAGATTTTGTATTTTATTCTCAACCTGTCATTTTGGTTTTGAGAATAACATATGTGCTTTAGATATATTAAATTTTGTCGTGAATTTAAAATCAATGGTAAGAAATCAATATTCAAAGTGTGAACTTAAAATTAAGGTAATCTGAAAAAAACATATATATTTCAAATATATTTTTATCTTCTATAGTTTTGGTGACTTTGTAGAATCTTATTATTTACTCAAAACACACTGTATATGGAATTAATGATAATCAGTATTTATCTTCAAAATCAATGAATTGTCATGATCATTATTGGAACAAATTGATCATGGTTAGAAATAAATAGTCTAGATCTAGTAAATGTCCCTTCTGACTATTTGGAATTTTGTTGTTACATAAGAGAAGAAAGATTGTGGGTGTTTACGTCACCAATTATTCTGGGACATGGTTGGTCCTGCTACAGAATGTGATTAGTGGGGGCTTTGGTCAGCTTCAGAGTCCCTCCATCCTGACATCACAATTCTTACCTGTGGCCTATCCAAGGGAGAGTATGACACTAAAGAGGAGAGTTTCTTTTTCAGCTACAGGAAGAAATAATGCAGGTCCCTGGCTCTGGTAAACATCTTTGCATCAGACAATTGGTCTTCTCTGCGGTCATTATAAGCTTCTACTCAGGAACTCTGAAAAAAGGAAAATTAGGAAGCCTTCTCCTGGATTGCATCAAAACGGAAATGGAGATCAGAGGAGTCATCTGGGAAGGACTGGAGCCCAACAGCCTCCGTCAGAGGTCAGGACTGGAGGCGCCTGGGAGATGGTTAGTCTCCCAACAGGGACAACATGTGCAGAAATAAGTGGAGTAAATCATCATTGTGCTTGCATTTTTTCCAATCCCTGGTAATTAGTTGGGAAGGAACCTCACAAAATAGATTTCCTGAGGGCCCAGAATCATATTGAACATATTTTGAAGATTAAATCAGCAGTGGCCATTTCATATCAGTGAAATTAGATAATGAAATACTGTATATCAATGCTAAAGTTATTTCCTTGTCTACAAGGCTATTATTCCTAAATGGAAATGCCAAATACAGTAAATTATATGCAACAGTCTGTAGATAATGCAAGACAATAAGATATAAATACCTAAACAGCTGAGAATACTTGAAAATATGAAAACTTCACCTCATGCAATGGTACAATTTTAATAAAACAATTTAAAAAAATAAATCAATCTATATATTTTTTTGTTATCCGAAATACCAAGATCAGTTCAAAGTAAGCGCTCTTTCCACAAGGACACAATAAGCTGTTGTAGGGTTAGGCATCAGATTACAATTTGCTTTTCCTGCCCAGAGCAGGATTTGGTCTGGAAAACTTCATAGTCCAGGACTGCTTACACTGTAAAAATTGAGCAAGAAAACAGAGTTAAGTTTTGTGTGCAGCAATTATTCTTGTGTCAGCAGGAGCAAAACTTACCATCAAAGGAAAATCCGAAGAGTAAAATGTACTGTCATGTAGAAGTCAAACTGCCCCCCTGAGTTCTTCCTTAGATTCCTAATACAAGTCTTTGGCGAGAACTGTCACAGCCCACAGTTTAATGAACGTAGGCAAAATCAGACTTAAGGAGCGGCTCTTATATGGACACGAAGTATATAATTTATTTATAGAAATCTCAATTGGAGGAGCTGTGAGGAATTACAGCTCTTGATTTTAAGAATGCATTGGTGGTGAAGGTGGGGTGGGAACCAGGGAGTGAGGAACAAGACGGAAAAAGAGGGGGCATCTGTAATACTCTCAACAATAAAGATAAAAATAAAAATTAAAAAATTAAATTACTTCTAGGATATGTACTCCCTTTCATATACACATACATTTGTGAGGAGACAGTATACCTGACACCTATGTGCTATATGTCTGTCCATGTATCTTCTATGACTATATGTTGCTCATTTCTCTTCTGGCCAACTCATTAAAGAGGGGACTTTTCTTTTGAGACAAAGTCCTCACTGGGTACATATCTTTGAGATGTTCACTCTTTCTTCTCAATTTCTACATCCTCAGTAGCTGCCCCACAGGAAACTATGAAGTTTTAGAAGGAAAAGCTACTGATCAACAAGTAAGCCAGCTTCTCATCAGTGATCACCACAGATGTCCTGGCAGCTGTGTTGGGCTGCAGGCTTCCCACCTCAGGATGGCCCCCCATCAATATGTTCATTCACTTTGCATCTCATTCATACTGGGGTGCTCACATTTAACCAGCAAGGATCTATTCTTTATTAGTTTAGCAATGGATGTCACAGATTCTTCCGGATATCTCATAGCCTTCTAAAGGCATGAAGATTATGCTTTTCATAAAAAGTGGTCCAATTTTTTTGCTAAGAAAAGGTATTTGTGGCCCTGGACGGGTGGCTCCGTAGGTTGGAATGTTCTCCCTTACACCAAAAAGCTGTGGGTTCTTCTGGATCGGGGCACATACCTAGGTTGCAGGTTCAATCCCCAGGCAGGGGGTGCATAAGGAGGCAACCCATCGATGTTTCTCTTTCTCTCTCTCCTCTTCCTTCCTCTCTCTCTCTGAAAATCAATAAAAACATATCCTTAGGTGAGGATTAAAAAAAAAAAAAAAAAGCAGAGGCATTTGCCTTATTTCCCTGCAATTAGAGATTCTGTTGGCATACCACTTCTTTCTAGCTCAATTTCGCACTTCGCATTTTCTGATTAGGTGCAGTACTCAGAGATCGTTGGGCACAGGCTACGCTCAAATTAAAATATGTTATTATTCAGGGCGCAGCGGTGGTGCTTATCTGGAGACTGTCCCGCATACACTTTAGGTCTGGCATTTGCTAAAGAAGATTGCAGTCAGCTGGGGCGGGGAGCCGGCACTACCAGCGCCCAGGATGAAGGAGCATCTGGAGGAGGAGAGGAGAGGCACCAGCAGGCACTGAGCGAGGGGGCTGGGCGGGCGGCAGCTCTGCATCCGCACTGTGAGAGTCTGGGACGCCAAGGGGCTGTCAAAGACAGATAGGCACACATGCATAGAATTCAATTTGTGCTGGTCCACAAGTCAGCGGTGCAGTGAGTGACACCCCCCCAGAGCCTCCTTGGATAGTTCGGAAATTAAACCTCCCTTTCAGACCCTCTGATAAATCGCAGGCAGGGCAGCTCTCCTATGGAACAGAAAAGGAAGAACAGAAAGTGTGGGAGCTCAAGGAAAACTAGTACTGCACCCTCCCTGCCCCCCCCCCCAAAAAAAGTGCATTAGTTACATGAAGTCAAGACACTGAATTCTAAGGGCTAGGAAACCTGTCTTGAGCAAAGGTAATGCCATCCATGTTGCAGTTACTGCAGTTTGAGAGGCCATGAAGCGTTTCAGAGAGAACAGCCAAATACCTGTTTAGATAAAGAAAGTCTACAGGATTAGAGATGCATAAATGCACCCAGAACTCTACTTTACTGGCAGGAAAAGTCTCTTCCCCCTTTTCCCACCCACCAGCCTCCCTGCCAGGAGCAAGAAATAATATACTGTAAACAGTTGCATTTTGCTCCCATAGAATGCTTTGTCTGTACTCTCTGATGCATACTTTGGATACTAAAGAGGCTGGGACAGGACAAATTATAACAATTAAACAACCCCCTGCCCCAAAGTAATGTGTGCTCTTGGGATGACAGTATACAAACAGTCCAGTGGATTTTGTCTCTGGATCCTCCCTCCTGAAAT
>PVJC01004859.1:0-61707 GCA_004026665.1 Murina feae
TTCTCCCTTCTCCCTTCTCCCTCTCCCCACCCACTTCCCTCTCTCTGTCTCTGCCCCTCTCTCCCTTCTCTCTATAAATCAATGAACATACCCTCAGGTGAGGATTTAAAAAAAGAAAAGAATTGCAGTTAGCACTGAGCTTGTCAGACATTCAGGTAGCCAAGGCTTTAAGAGAGATGGAGCTTTCTCCCAGGGGCTGTGGAAACAGTGCTTCTCTAGGAGGAGAGGCTGGTCCGGGGCCTGTACAAGCTGGGTGGGCTCTCCTGTTAACAGGAGCAGCAGAGCCTCTATTGTTTCTGTATCTCTTGCTGCTTAACAAACCACCCTGACTCAGTGACTTCAAACACCCACACTTCATTGCTCAGGATTCTGTGCGTCAGGAATTCAGGGAAGGCTCAACAGGGATCGTGGTCTCCACAGGCTGTTGTCTGGGTTCACTCAGGTGCCTGTGACCTTGGCTCAGCACCACACAGAGAGCCTGGACTTCCTTCCCGATGGCTGGGTCCTCCCTTTGAGTAAAGTGGGCGTTACAGTGCCTCTGAGGCCTGGGCTCAGAAGTCCCAGAACCTTCCTTCTACTGCAGTCTCTGGTCAAAGCAAGTCAGGAAGCCAGCCCAGAACCAGAGGCTGGGGAAATGGATTTAGCATGTGTCACATTGCAGTCCATTCTATAAGATTAAACCACACCCACACTTCTCTCTACTTTGTGCTGTGGACCACACTCTCCCAGTTCTTAGAACCCTCTTACCTAGCAGAAGGCCTGTGAAATGCTACCTTAATAGCAGGAAGTCTGTGAAATACCACCTTAAATCTCTCTGAGGTCTCAAAGAAGGGTCTTAGTGTCGCCCGTTATTTTTTTTTATTGATTTTTAGAGAGAGAAAAACCAATTTATTGTTGCACATATTCATGCATTCATTGGTTGCTTCTTGTACTAGCATGTGCCCTGGATTGAACCTGCAACCTATCGAGACAACGTTTTAACCAGTTGAGCTAGTTGACCTGATCTGGACCCATTTTTTGCTGGCAGCACCCTAGATTTCATCTTTGCCCTAAAGCCATTTTTTACAATGAGAATCTTTTTCAGCTGGAATGTCAGTCCTAAACCCTCTATGTTTCCTCTCTATTCAACTTGAAAACCAAATCGTTTCTTCTTTAGTTTATCTGTCTTACAGTGTATCACACGCAGTTGAGAGAAGCCATTTGGCACTTTCTGCATTCTGTGTGGAAATCTCTTTAGCCAGACCCACAAGTTCATTAGGTCGTCGTGCCACCACCCCATAACCTGGGCTACCCCTTCTCCGTTTCCAGTAGCAGTTTCTTCCTGCTTTTTCAGTCCGAAGTCCTCTCAGCCTCCATTTGGCACCTGATCCCAGGCAATGCCACATGTTTTGGATTTGGATTTGGGTTATAACACCTTCCACTTTATTAGGTACCCGTATCTAACGTCATCTATCTATCGCTGTTAATAAACCACCCCAGAACTTCAGTGGCTTAGAACACCACTGAGATATTGCTCATGATCCTGTGAGTCCTGAGGTCAAGGGTACTGCAGGGGTGGCTCGTCTCTGCTCCATGTGCTGTTGGCTGGGTTCACTCACGGGTCTGAGACTTCAGTTCTCCACGTGGCCTTTTCTCTTCCCACGTGGATGACCTGGCCGTTTCTGCGGGCAGTTTAGGGAGGACTTGTCTGTTGTAATTTAGATAGGTCAGCACCTCGGTGGGTGCCGTGGCCCCTCTGGTAACAGGCTGGTGTGTGTCCTCAGAATACACCATCACCATGTACGACACCAAAACCCGAGAGCTCCGGTGGAACGCCACCTACTTCGACTACGCAGCCTCGCTGCCCGAGGACGACGTGGACTACAGTAAGTCCTCCGGGTGGCTGTGCCAGGCTGGTGGTCCTTGTGGTCCAAGAGGAAAGCTAGCTCTTCTTTGAGACACTTGGTCAGCAGGTTCTGGACTCCCCATGGAATTAGAGTGAATACTTCAACAGGCAATGCTGAAAGCAGGTCCTGGTGAGAAGTGAGGAGGGAAAGCCGAGTAAAACTGCGCAAGGGAGCCTGAGAGGAGGGAAGGTGCACTCTGCCCAGTCCCTCTGATCTCAGAAGGAACTTGCTAGAAGCCCAGTGGGATGCAGGAAAAAGCATCGCCTGTGACAGTAACAACTTACTGCCTACATGTGGCTCACCCTCTAGGTATTTCTCTAGTAAACATTTCCCCAACTCAAGTGAAAACTAAAACCGCTTCTGCCAACTTAATACCAGGGTCAGGAAGTCTGATAGAAACCTGCTCTGTGGTCAGATGTGTTCAGCCCTGACTTTGAGCTTGATCAGTAGGTTTGAAATCAAATACATCCCCGTTGGCTGCTTTCTGCTCAGTGTTTTCTCTCACTAAGCAGATGGAATGCTGATGAATGTCACTGAGTAATTCACCTTCCAGAGGGTGATCAGCTCATTGGAAACGAGTGAAACTATTCGGGGGAGAGCTGAGAATACTCCAGAAACCTTGTTTCCTCTAGCTGAGTGGCCACAACCTGCCGGGACATGAGGATGTGGTTGTACAACGGGGCAAGACTCGACGTGGCTTTGTTTGTCTGATCTGTGCAGAGATGTCCCATTTTGTGTCCAATGGCGATGGGCTGGTGGTGACTGTGGACAGTGAGTCTGGCGACGTCCTGTGGATCCAGAACTACGCATCCCCTGTGGTGGCCTTTTACGTCTGGCAGCGGGAGGGTCTGCGGAAGGTGATGCACATCAACGTCGCTGTGGAGACCCTGCGCTACCTGACCTTCATGTCTGGGGAGGTGGGGCGCATCACCAAGTGGAAGTACCCCTTCCCCAAGGAGACGGAGGCCAAGAGCAAGCTGACGTGAGTTGGGGAACTCAGGGCAGAAGCGGGCCTCTGTGACCCTGACACTCTGGTCTTGCCGCAGCGTGCCACACCACACACTGGGGGCCGGAGCTCAGGCAGATGTCTCTAAAGCCGTGAGAAAAATAAAGAGCCAGGACTGGCTCATCCAGAAACCCCAGAATATAAGAACCTGGGGGCATCTCCTGGCGCCTCAGAATTCTTAAGTATTAAATGAATTAATATGATGGGTGGGGGTAGGAAAGAGTGTTCATAGTACAGTTTGGATAGATCTCAGGTAGTGGGACTATAAGAGATATACGTATTTTCCCATTTCATGTATTTTCTAAGTTTTTACTGCAAGTTATATTCACTTAAAAATCAAGACCCACACTGTTAGGGTGCATGTGTCTAAGATTCAGCAGGCTGGTGCTCTCCATCCCCACCTCAGCCTCAGTTTCCCCCTTGAGAACGCTTTTGGAGAAGAGCGAATGAGATAATATGCAGGAATGTTTTCTCTAAACTATACACCACCATCTTAGGGGCTTTGCCGTGGTTGCAAGCATCAGTCTCTCCTGGGTGACTCCTGAACACAATCCTTTCTGCAGGTGCCTTGGGGATGATTGAGCACAGCCCCACCCTTAGCAGATGAGGACAGCAGGCAGTGAGTGGCAGCCGGGGCCTGCAGTCCAGTTCTTCTGCTGCCAGGGCAGGAGTCTCGCCTCCACACCCCAGAGTGCTTAGGAGTTCATCTGGCTATTCTTCTGGGTGATATTTGGGGCTGGGGCTGTGATTCTTCTCTCCAAAAAGCCCAAAATTTAAAAAACTGTGGAATGCATGTGTCTGTTTTTCTCCTAGGCCCACCCTGTATGTTGGGAAATACTCTACTAGCCTCTACGCGTCCCCTTCAATGGTCCATGAGGGGGTTGCTGTTGTGGTAAGTCCCCTTGCAAGTGGGGGAGAGGGGAGGCTCAGAGATACAGCCTCCTAACTGCTCCTGTTCCATTTTTGCAAAAAGTGACTTTGAATCATATATAAACATCTGTTGGTTAAGAATGCAAGATACAGATATTAGATCCTCAAAAACGTTTCCTGCACGTGCCACCACCTCCTTTCGAGGAGAGCTGCATGACAAAACAGCTTGCTAGGCCCAGGAAGCCCTGGTCATTCCCTTTGCCTTCTGTTGACGTCTAAACCCCCGGCCGGAGGTCACGGCTCTCCTCAGCCCAGTCCCACGGTCCCGTCCTCCCCACTGCTGGGGTCCAACCAGTGCCTCTTCCCGTTGATCCCAGAAGTCCCTTGTCCATCTCTCTCAGCCTTTGTCCAGGCTGCACCTCACACTCCGCCCTCCCCTTCCTCCTCTTCACCACTCGGATCCTTTTCATCCTTTCCTGACCGGATAGTGCACCGTCTCTGGGTGGCTGAAGCCTCATGATTCTGGCTGCTCACTTGGTGTTGAGGTGTTTGGTTGGCATCCCCTGTCTTTCCAGTGAGGCGAGTTGGTCAGCAGCTCCCATGAGCAGGGCAACCTCGCTTGAGGTCCAGCCGTGCCCGAGCCAGCAGCAGGCTCGTTAGGGGAGCTTACTCCACCCTGGTCAGGTGCATCGATCGTGGGTTACTCAGTGCCCTGGCATTCTCCTTCACCTACACTGCTGCTCACAGGAGCCGCTTGGAACTTCACACACCCCTCCCGTCCCCAGTTCCTAGACAAAAGAGTTTGAAAAGGTGTCCCTGTTAAAGACCTCAGCACAGCCTTTCACGCCCTGAGGGGTGCCTCCCCTGCTGTCCTACCGCCTTTGTGTCTGGCTCTGACTGTCCTGGACCAGCCCCAACTGGAGGTAGGACAGTCCCTTAGGACAGTCACAGGAAGGGAAGGCCTGGTCACCTGCAAGGGCTGCGCAGGCCTCACTTCAGCTCTGTCTCCACAGCCCCGAGGCAGCACCTTGCCTTTGCTGGAAGGCCCCCCGACTGACGGTGTCACCATTGGGGACAAAGGGGAGTGTGTGATCACACCCAGCACCGACCTAAAGCTTAACCCTGGGCTCAAAGGGAAGAACAAGCTCAGCTACTTGAGGAACTACTGGCTTCTGATCGGTGAGTGGTTCCCTGGCATGTGCTGCCTCCTGGTGGGCAGAGCCGGCCTTGCTCATTACAGTCAACTGCTTTGTGCTTAGTTTGCGTCCTGGGCTTCCAGACCTTGAACATGTTTACCCCCAAGGGAAGTGAACAGGGCAGCTGTGTGGCCAAGTCGGTTCTCAAAGATTGTTTAACGACTGTTCCAAAGCCCAAGTACTAAGTACAGTCATGTCGGGGATACAGTCTGAAAAATGTCGTCAGGCGATTTTTTCATTTTGCAAACATCCCAGAGTGTTGTTACACAAACCCAGAAGGTACAGCCTACTACACACCTAGGCTGTACGGTACAGCGTACTGCTCCTAGGCTACAAGCCTCCACAGCGTGTTACTGCACAAAACAGCATGCGATTAAATCAAGCCCAAGAGAAAATGATGCCATCCAGAGACACAGCAGGCACAAGATGCATGAGGCGGCGCCGGCATAACGTGGAACACTGTTTGACAGCAAACTTTACAAGTAGAAAGAGGACACTTCAAAATAAAAGTACAGTGTAGTTAGTACATGAACCAGTAACACAGATGTTTATTGTCAATATTTGTACTGTACATAATTGTCTGTGTTACACTTTTATACGACTGGCAGTGCAGTAGGTTTGTTTACTCCAGCGTCACCGCCGATGCGTGAGTAACGGGTTGTGCTGTGACATCACAATGGCGATGTTGCTAGGCGGTAGAAAATTTTCAGCTCTGTTATAATTGTATGGGGCCGTTGTCATATATGCAATCTACCGTCGACCAAAACGTCATTATGCAGCACGTGACTGTAATGTAAACTTTGTGCAACCACCGGATGCACCAAATGTCTGCAATTTGCCAGGCATTGGCACTAAGCACGTTAGAATACATTTCCTGTTTTTCACAGGTAGGCCCCCTTGTTAACTTCCATTTATAGTTAAGGAAACTGGAGCAATTTCTGTGGAGAATTCACTTGGAGTTGGCATGGGTGTGGGGGAGGCGAGGGGAGGAAAGGGTGGAAGTCCAGCAGGGACTGAGGGAGGTGAAGAGTTAGAGGCTGGATCCGGGTCAAGGAGCCACGGCAGAAATCCTGGGTGTGTGGGGCGAGTCCCTTCTCCTTCCCTTCCGCTGTTGTGGCCATCACTCTTCTGCTGTCAGCCAACCAGATGAGAAGTCGAGATGATACCCAGAGGCAGTCTGTGCGACAGGTGAAGGCAGAGGTGAGAGAGCTGTGTCTCTGGCAAGTGTCCCAAGTAGTTACAGCAGGACCAAATCTTCTTGAATCTGATTTGCCTGTCCTGTGTCCCAATTCTGCTGCCTCCCAGCCCTGCAAGTGGTGAGAGGTGGGGATGCAGCCACAGGGGTAGGGTAGGCAGGAGGGAAGTGGGTGCCAGAGTGCACAGGGGCTCGTCAGGTTTTCCTCACCATTTTCCCTCTTGATCTCTGCTGATTGGCTCCTGGGCAGAGAGGGCAGAGCCAGGGTGTACTGGGCAGGGAACGTGGAGGGGCTTGGGGAGTGCGGGGCCTTGGAGGCTGGCCTGGGAGCAGTGTAACTGGGTGGTGCAGAGAGGAACCTGGGTGTACTCGAGTCCTGACCGTTCCCTTTGTAGCTACCTAGGTCTCATTCTTCTCATTCATCCTGACGCCTTGCAGCCATTTTGTTTTTAGTCATTATCTTTACCAAAAAATGGGCAAAGGAGATGGCAAAATAATTCTGTATTTTTTTTTAACTGAAGTCGTTTGGATAACTTGTGTGAAAGGGCTCACAGTAAGGGAAAAAATAGCTGATGAGCAGAGGTCACTAAAATAAGGCGACTCCATGTTATGTACCAGTTAAGAGGACACAGACTGCCTACTAATGGTTAAGAAGTGAAAAAAGTATTGGAAATTAAGGAAAGGTGTGTGTAAGACTATTAAAAAATATATAAAATCTTCATGGCTTTATCGTTGCAAAATGATATCCATTTTAAAAAGGAAAAGTTGCTCAAGTTAAAAAAAAAGTGAAAAACCCATGAAGTATAAAGAATAGTTAGGGAAGCATCCCACACTTCTGAAGGCCCTTCTGAGGAACCCCCACGCGCCCCATTTTAAATAGTCTTTGTGTAAACTGGGGCCAAGGTCAAAGGGTACACTCTTCATGTTGAACTATTATGTTCTTCTATTTGGTTTTTGTGGAAGAAATTAAGGACATCCCCACATCATGTTCATCTTGAAAACAAGTGAGTCCTCTTAGCTTAAGGGACTTGGTCTGGGAGTTGCTCAGAGCAGTGGTGCTAACTTGGGGTGCTCTCAGCTTCATCTGGGGGCTTTGTCAATTAGACACTCAAGCCCCCTGAGACCCTGAGTGAATAGATCCAGGGCAGGGCCTCTGCTTTTGCTCTGGAGTCCGGACGTAGCTGCTGATGGTAGATAATCACTAAAATGCAGGTGCCGTTTGCATGCAAGTGTTTCCGGGTCTCGTGAGTACGTTTGGAGCATATTTGGTTCAGCATGTGAAGCATGTTATTACTTAAAGCCGAGCTGAGGGAGAAGCCTGTGTGTGAGAACTACAGGAGGAAGACGAGTGAATTGGGGCTAATCACTTCCATGGAAGTGGGTTGTGAGGTGCCCTACAGGAGGGGCAGGACTTGGAGCACTAAGAGCGGGCATCAGGGGTGAGGGCGAACAGTGCCCCACAGAAGGCACAGCTTGATTTCTCTTAGAGTGAAGGTCTTCTGTTAGCCTCAGAGGAACTGGAACATACGTTCAGGTCCCTGGGCCCCACCAGCAAATCTGAGTCCGAGTTCTGCAGACCTCGCATGAGGAAGTACAACTCCCAGCAAAGCCTGTCTCTGAGGTCTTAGGCCAACAAAGGGCGGATCAGAACAAAATGAGGCTTCCCTTGAAGAGCAGTGCTGTGTTGTGGGTAAAGAACTGACCTAAAGCGAGGGACTTAGGGTTTTTCTAGGTCAAAAGATGTCCATGGCTTGGACTAGCTGCTGTTTGTACCCTAGCAGTACATCGTAAAACCTTGGATAGAATAACAGAAAGATCACAGTGAGATCCGATCTCAGTGAGAGAACGAACAGGAAAGTGTTGGGGGCCAGGGTGCTGTCAGCCCAGGAGAGGTGAACTGGCATGCTTGGCGGTGTGTGGGGTCATTTGCACACAATAGATGCTCAGTAAATGTGTGATGAATACTAGGTAGTCTTGAAGTAGTGGTGTGGACAACAATGAGTGAACGCTGAGAGCACCGTGGCCCCTGTGCCCCTAGCAAATATGTCCTGTTGCTCTTGTGAATTACTCACCACTCCCGGATGGAAGCTCACATTGCGGTAAAAGGGACAGCTCCCCTGAAGCCGCAGCCATTGAAAACCAAGATGGGAAGTTGATACTCTTAGTGGAGTGATGTTATAAGGGAAAGCGTGGAAGGAACAAAACCTCACAACGCTTCAGCCGCGGACAGCCTGTTAGGAACACGCACACAAGTCTTGCTCGAAACGTATCCCCAGCACCCTAATTCCTCTCCACAAGAAGACTTCTCACCCCTCATTATGAGATTCAGAATTCTGGATACATGTCTGTCTTTAAAAAAAAAAAGTTTTTATTGATTTTAGACAGAAGAAGGAAACAGAGAGAGAGAGAGAGAGAGAGAGAGAGAGAGAGAGAAACATTGATGAGAGAGAAACATCAGTTGGCTGCCTCCTGCAATCCCCCTAATGGGGATTGAGCCCACAATGCTGCATGTGCCTGGCCCAGAATTGAACTGGTGACCTCCTGATTTATGGATGGATGCTCAACCACTGAGCCACACCCGCTGGGCAAAACTTCTGTCTTGATGAGACATTCCTGGCAGCTGCCTCTCCTGTTCATTCTCTCCTTTTACAAACGTGAGTGTTTGCACTGTGGACCTCTCTGTGGATAGCGACTGCTGCTTCAGCTGGGCTGCGAGGGCTGCCCCCACCTGGACCCTGTTCTCATGGAAGTGTTCTTTCCTCTCCCAGGACACCATGAAACGCCGCTGTCTGCATCTACCAAGATGCTGGAGAGGTTCCCCAACAATCTGCCCAAACACCGGGAAAATGTGATTCCTGCCGACTCCGAGAAGAAAAGCTTTGAGGATGTGAGTGGAGCGGGGAGAGTGACAGCTCTTCGGGTCGGGTGGGGGGATAAGGCATTACTCTTGCCTTTAGAGCTTACAGTCGACTCCGCTGGGGAGTCCACGACAAATCATAGCTGGTAGGGACGGAGGGGAGGAAGGAGATGGCCGTTAGCAAAAGCTGCAGGAAAGGCAGTGGGACCGAAAGATGGGACAGCAGCAGAGGCCGCTGGAGGGAGGAGAGCAGCAGAGCTTAGGCCTGGAGGTGAGGCTGACCCTGTGTGTCCAGCTGTGGGGCTGAGGAGACAGGCCTGACCAGATCTGAGGCTACCAGGTGGGGACCAGTGGGAAAGGGGATCACTTGGCTACAGAAGAATCATGTTACCAAACCTTGACAACCCTGGCAGCAGAAGGAAGACGAAGAGAGGACGTGGAGAGACCGAAGGCCAGTAGCTGCTCAGCCTGAGTAACGATAACATCACAGCAGTAATTCTCAAGGCAGTCGCTTTGGGAAAGGCAGCGGTTGTCCGGCCCTGTGCTCTCTGGAAGGGCTTTAAAAAATCCCAGCACATTTCACATATTCCCTATGAATAGTCAGTGCTTGTCTTGACTGGCTCGTTTGTCTTGCTGGAACTGTTGCAGAGGTGTAACCACTCTCTCCCACACAAGGTTATCCACCTGGTCGACCAGACTTCAAAGAATGCGCCCAGCACCGTTTCTCCGGATGTGAAGGAGAAGTTCACTCATGCCCCCGCCAAGCCCGAGGCCCCTGTGGACTCCGTGCTCAAGGACATCGCCACCATCGTCCTGAGCACCTTCCTGCTCATCGGCTGGGTGGCCTTCATCATCACCTACCCGCTGGTGAGGCCCGGCCCCTTCCCTCGGCCCACCTGCATGTTTCCAAGCTTCTGTGCCTGTCACCTGATGACGGTGAGGCCCAGGCAGACACAGCAAACGAGCATATACGTTTCTTTTCGCATGTAAAAGTCAATATGTGCTCATCTTCAAAAGCATTATAATGAGAGAGACACTGGCTTCTCAAAAAATGATGATTTTGTACCCATGATCTTACGGTTTGACTGTACAAACTGATTTGTAAACCTTGCTTACAGTTCCTTTTGAATAGTTAACTGTATTTTCCTTCTTTACCAATAGCCACAATAGGTGAAAATCCCTTTAACTTTCTTCCCTTAAAAACTGGCTATTAGAGATGTCAGCGAGAGTGAGAAAGGTGACCAGGTCATCCTTCCCACCTTCTAGTTGGAAATAAGTGAGCTAAAGTCATGTCATCGTGTAGGCTGTGCATTGGATACCATATACCAGAGGAATATTCCTTCATCAGGTTGCTCCAAGCCCTGAAATGTTATCACCTTAGCTCACAGTGCCTGGGAAGCTCATTCCCATGTCGGAATGGACATATAAACCCTTTATTTTGGGGGTGCTTTCCACTTGTTTAAGTGGGCCCACCTCTGCTGCCCCTGCCTGGTGGCCGTCAGCCTCCAGTGGGAAGAATGGGCTGTCCAGGGAGACCACCAGCCATTGAACAGACCCTGCCTCCTGTGCCTTCCCACGTCTCCTCTGCCCTGTGGGGTCACATAAAGTGCACCTGCTTCTCTGGCACAGGGAGCTGCTCCCTGCCTCTCCCCGGGCCCCAGGGGACATGCCACACTTGTCTGGATGTGTGTTTCCCTCCCCAGAGCATGCATCAGCAGCAGCAGCTCCAGAACTGGCAGTTCCAAAAGGAACTGGAGAAAATCCAGCTCCTGCAACAGCAGCAGCTGCCCTTCCACGCACCTGGGGATGTGGCTCAGGACGCCGAGCTCCTGGACTCGTCAGGCCTGTACTCGGAGAGCTCGGGCACCAGCAGCCCCAGCACGTCCCCCCGAGCCTCCAACCACTCACTACACTCCAGCGGCTCTGCCTCCAGGCCCGGCACCAGCCCCTGCCTGGAGCAGGATGATGAGGGTAAAGCCAGTTGCCATTTGGTGCCGTTTTCTCTTTCATTTGAGTATCACCTGAGAGACACAGCACCATGGCCCTGATGGAGTGTCCATGGGGTGACGAAGTTCCCAAGCGTTCAACGGGTTCTCACCTGACTCCCTCCCACTCTGGGGCCTCTCCTCAGAGGGCCTTCTGGGTGTCCCCGTGGTCCCCTTTCATCTTGCACCACAAGGGCTGGGAGTCACTGCTGACCAGAGGTGCATGGACCCTGGCTTGAGAGCATTCCGAAGGCCAGCCAGGGGCCAGGGAATTAAGAGCAGCTGTTGGTCCACTTTCCCTTGGAGGGTGGCTCAGGCCGGTGTCAGGACAGGAGACCTCAGAGTCCTCAGTCTCACACTGGAGACTCTGCAGCTGGTCTCCCCATGTCACACGTCCACAGCGGCTACCCAGTGTTTCAGGTGCAAATCCCTGAGGTGGCTCTGTAGTGAGCCCTGTCTTGGGAAGGTGTAAGACGTTCATTCTCACAGCAGTGCAGAGGCAGGACCAGGGCAGGGGGCAGGGACAGGGTGGCCCTGGGCACGAATGGGGAGTGGGCCCAGCATCTCTCCAGGGGACAGGCATAGAGCGTCTGAGATGCATGTCTCAGTCGGAGCTCAGGAAGCCGGTAGCCACTCTAACCTCCAGGTGTAGGTTAGGTTTATTTAACACAGTCCCTCCTTTTTCCCGTTTTGTCCCAGACGAGGAAACCAGCATGGTGATGGTTGGGAAAATTTCCTTCTGTCCCAAGGACGTCCTGGGCCACGGAGCGGAAGGCACAATTGTGTACCGGTGAGTGGGCTGGAGAGCCCTGTGCCTTCACCACAGCAGACAGGAGTGCCTGTCGCCTGCCAGGCTCCAGAGTACAGCAGGGTCAGAGCCGTGACTCAGACGGAAGAGTGCCACCTCCAGGGGGAGAAGTGGCGGCCATGGGTGGTTGGTTGGGGCCTCCTGGCCTGTGAGGCGGATGAATGGCTGCTGTGTCAGAGGAGACGGAACACTGTGGGTCCACAGGCCTCCTGTCGGCTCCACAGCCCCACTGCACCTCCCAACCGCTCCCCGTCCTGCAGGGGCATGTTCGACAGCCGCGACGTGGCGGTCAAGAGGATCCTCCCCGAGTGTTTCAGTTTCGCCGACCGCGAGGTCCAACTGCTGCGAGAGTCTGACGAGCACCCGAACGTGATCCGTTACTTCTGCACGGAGAAGGACCGGCAGTTCCAGTACATCGCCATCGAGCTGTGCGCGGCCACGCTGCAGGAGGTGGGTGCCTGCGCCCCTACGCCAGCCTCCCTCCTCCCGGCACCTGGGGCGAGGTTTCGGGGACTGCCTGAGTCGCTTTTTTAGTTCTTTTTATTAACTTTAGTGAAGTTATAATATATACTCATTTAAAACAGACAGTTTGATGCATTTTGGCAAAGTTGCATACCCATTTAAACAAAGTCAAAATGTGGAGCAATTTTATCACTCAGCCTAAATGGGGTTCCCTCAGTGCCTGGGGCAACCTGCGGTTCCATCTGTCTCCCTCTTGGCCTCTAGAATGCCTGGCCGGTCCTGATCCCAGCGCTGGTGTGGGCTTGGGGGATGCTTCCTGATGACCCCAGTCGTCCTATATAATAAAAGGCTAATATGCAAATTGCCCCCTGGACCAGGAGTGACTGGGAGTTCAACCAGGAGTTTGACCAGGGGGCGGGGCCAGCTCGCAGATTGCCTGCGCCCCTTTCCCCGGCCAGCCCAGCCCAATCGGCCCTGATCTGGGTGGGCCAGCGGGGCCCCTAGTTAGGATCATAAGTCCTTTTGCTCAGCTTCCAACTCATGAAACTCTGTCTCATTCACTCGTAGGTTTACCTGTATGAGGCAGTGAACTTGAGTTTCTCACCTTCTTATCTTTCCCACTGTAGACTACTAAGTTGGAGCTTAGTTGTTTGTTTAAATTAGCCTATTCTTTGAGGAGGAAGTCTTCGGAAAAATAAGAATTCGGACAGAATATTGTCAGTAAAACTTGCCTTTCTTAAAATATGATCAAAGGAAATTAGCTGACTCAATACCAAATGTTAAAGCAGAAAGCTGGAGGCAGGATTTTTCTAAATAAACCGCATCACTTTAAAAAGAGAAAGAGGAGCACGCGCTGAGGGGCCGAGTCCTGGGGCCGAGCCACGACCTGGGCTCCGTGTCTCTTGCAGTACGTGGAGCAGAAGGACTTTGCCCACCTCGGCCTGGAGCCCATCACCTTGCTGCAGCAGACCACCTCTGGCCTGGCCCACCTGCACTCCCTCAACATCGGTGAGAGGCTTCCTCCACGGGCGCGGCCCGGGCGGGGTGACGGGCTTGCCTGGGTGGGCCTTGCCTCTGCCGAAGCTCTTTGCTGCATCGCTGGTGTGCACGCTGTACGAGTCTGGGGAGGATTCCCACGCAGTTGGAGCCTTTAGAGGCAGCAGGGCGCTTGGCAGTCTGAGGAGGGTGCGCTCCCATCGCGGGAGGAGGCCCGGTGTTGCTCGTGGTTCACGTTGGACTCATCCGGAGTTTTGTGTTAGTTCACAGAGACCTGAAGCCCCATAACATCCTCCTCTCCATGCCCAATGCGCACGGCAGGATCAAGGCCATGATCTCCGACTTCGGCCTCTGCAAGAAGCTGGCGGTGGGCAGGCACAGCTTCAGCCGCCGCTCAGGGGTGCCCGGCACCGAAGGCTGGATCGCCCCGGAGATGCTGAGTGAGGACTGCAAGGAGAACCCCGTGAGTAACGCACAGGCCTTGGGAAGCTGCAGCCTCTTGCACTGTCAGGACTCGGAGCCTCGCGTCAGGATGGGAGGGCAGTGACGTGTCTAACAGCACGCTGCTGGCCCTGCGACCAGATGAACGAGGGGCGAACGGGAGCAAGTGTCTGGGCCCCTCCTTCCCCAGTCACTTCCCCGTATTTGGGAACTCAGAGCTCCCACAAGGTGAACGCACTTCCAGTTTGTATTCTTTTTGTTTTTGTTTTTCTCTCAACTTGTTGTTTTGAACATTTTTAAGATGTACAGAAGACACCTTTGTACCTCCGTCCAGAGTCAACATTTGTTAGTTATTTTTCCCTTTCTCTGTCTGTTGCTGAACCAGTTGAATATAAAAGGGAAGCATCCCAGTCCTTTACCCATAAATACGCCAGCAGGTGTCTCCCAAGAACAAGCACAGTCCTAACCTTTACACCACTCACACCTCAGCAGCTAACGTTTGGCGTCTGGTACTCAGTCCACGTCACACTGCCCCAGATCCCGCTTACAGGGCTGGTGTTTGTAAACCAGGCCCAGTCAGGTGCCTCGCATGGCAGGTGATGCTCTCCCCTGTAATCTGCCTCGGTCCTCGACCTTCTTTGCTCCCTGGGAGAGACGTTTGAAGAGTGAGGCGCTCGTCTGGAGAAGCCCCATTTGGGTCTGCTCACTTGTTTCTTCGTGGTGGTGGTAACTTGCCTGTCCAGTCCTTGTATTCCCTGTGAACTAACAGTAGGTCCAAAGGACCGATTGGATTAAAGGTACATGTTCTTGCAGCAGCCGTCACAGGACACGGCATCAGAGGCACAACATGGCAGTTGCACCGTTGTTACTGACCCGCCAGCAATGCCAGCTTGGCTCACTCGGCGCAGGTGGCGCCTGCTTTTCTCTCCACCACGTTTTCCTCTTTGTTGTGAGTTCCCTGTGTGGCGGTGTTTGGCACAGCGTGGATGGTATCCTCTTTCCCAACAGTCATTCACCCGATGGGACAGCATCCACTGACTGTCCCTCCCGGAATTCCTTAACTCAGTGGGAATTCTGCATTTATTAGCTGATATTTTTCTATAAAGAAGAGTTTTATTTCTGATCCCCCCTTTTTTTTTTGGAGTCACTATGAATTCATGGATTTTTAAAATAGTGTTATAATCCATTATAGTCCTTTTTTCCCCCCTATTCTTTTTGTTTCTCCTTTTGACACTCAAATTGTTCCAGATTGGTTCAACGGAAGCCCTCCCGCTGTTTTCTTCATCGTTTTGCTGAGAGCCCACTCATGTCTCAGCACCTTTACCGCCCCCCTCCCTCCCCAATCCAGACCCGGATGGGATCAGCCAGTCTAACGTAGATGAGATTCCGTCGAGCCCTCTTACCCCATTCACAGGGGAGCAGCAGCTGGTCAGTGAGTCAAAGAAGTCAGCTATGATGAAGATTCACGAGAAAATGCATCACACTTTAAGCACTTTAACCTAAAGCAAGTTCTGTGATCCATCAAGTAATAGAAATCCTTGGTGTAGGTTTTTTTCTCCACATTTGGGTCCAGCTGAATGGAGTTGTGCATTTCCTCTCTTGTAGAAAGCCCCTCACATGCCACTTCTGTGCCTTCTCGTTTGAGACCTAGATGTTTCACACCCGTCCTAAGAGCAGAATCCTAGTTCACTACTTATGTCCCAGTCCCTTACAGCGGAGTCTCCCACATCCAACTCATAGGAGTTTGTAGCCACTCCCCTTTATTGAATCTTTGCAAAACTCAGCTCTCCTCAAACTTGGTGGCAGTCATGTTTTAACAGCTTATGGGATATTTAAATTAAAGAACAAGTGGCAATAATATATTCAGGAAAGAACATAACTGAGCATAGAGATGAGCTGATGGGAGCAGGGGACCCAGGCGTGTAGGACGAGCCCCCCCAGCATCAGTGCTGAGTGTACTGGGGGTGTCAGGCAGCGCGGGCTGTGGCATACGGGGAGCTTGAATGATATCGAGCAGGTGAGAGCTTCAGCTCCTCTGTCCTGAATCTGTCACCCACATGAGGACAATTCTGATGAGGTAAAGGTGGTCGACCTGGGAATTGGAAGACCCGAGTCTCGTCCTTGAATAGGACAACCTTGTCCTGGTCATCATTGGACCTCTCTGCCCAGGTCTTTATGAGATTTGCTGTGCTCACCTCGTGAGGCTGTGCTGAGGGTGAATGACAGGTCAGGAGTGTTTTCCCCAGAGTGGAAGGTGGTCCTCGGGTGTCTGCTGGAGAATCAGTGGTGCAGCCTGGCGGCAGGCCATGCTCGGGAGCCGCCTAGTGTTACATGCAAGTAGTGCAGGCTGGAAACCACACTGCACATCCCCCGCAAGTCCCCGCAGACACAGACCGAGTTTGTGGGATACGTGAGAGGTGTCTGCGAACATCAGAATGACCTCCCTGGAAACCTGTCACATAGTTTCTTTCTGGGGCTGTTTTTGAAGCAGCAAGTGTTTTGTTCCTTGATTAACTGAGTTTTAAAGCCTAACGTAAGCAGGCCCCGGGTACACCAGGCAGCAAAGGCACAGAAATCCCCGCCTCCAGGGAGCCACCTGCCGGCTGGGTGAAGAGTAGCTGATGGCTAGGAGGGAGCTTCCTCGGGCCACACCCCAGTTTAGGTGAATTTTCGCATATTACTGCACATAATCTTCACAACAGCCCGAGGAGCATGGCACGTTCTCTCCTTTTCCGTTGGAGGACACAGACACAGAGTGGTCACGGGTCTTCCAGCTCGCCGGTGGCAGAGCTGGCGTCCCAGCAGACGGCCCTAGAGCCCCTGTCTCCAAGGTGAACACGCCACCCGCGCGGCCCCTGCAGGGCCCAGCACCGCTCCAAGCAGTTCCCAAACAGCCCCTCCTCCGCGACATGTTCAATGTGGAGGAAGTGGCAGCCGCACTCCCAGAAGGCCTCTCACACCCTGCTCTTCTTTTCAGACCTACACAGTGGACATCTTCTCTGCGGGCTGCGTGTTCTACTACGTGGTTTCTGAGGGCAGCCACCCTTTCGGCAAGTCCCTGCAGCGACAGGCCAACATCCTCCTGGGCGCCTACAGCCTCGACTGCTTACAGCCTGAGAAGCACGGTGAGCGAACACCAGGGCATGTGGGGGAAGGAGCCGCTCCTCAGCTGCCCGGATGCCCCTGTGCTGGGATGGCCAGGACGCCCTCTCCAGGGGCCCGCCTGTGGCTGGAGGGGCTATTCCTGCTGCCCCTCCTTCTAGAGCTAAGAAGCTGAGCTCCCATCAGGTCACCCAGTCACCTGCATGAGCTGGGCAGCCCCTGTGGGGACCTGTGTTCTCCAGCTCGTGACAGGTAAGGGTTATATAATCAGGTCTTTCCTGCACCGACGTCGGGAAAGACATGCAGCCATGTATCATACACTGGACTGCGCCTGTGGTCAGCAGGTGCAGGCGGGGCTGGGGATGGGCCAGCTTGGTCCTCACTTTCTAGGCGTGGGTACAGCAAGTCTTTCTTCCTGACCTCAGGCTTTCCTGTGTTATGATTCACCCACGACACCCCGTTCTTAAAAAGTCTTTAATTTTTTAAAATTAAAAACTTACATTTTTGCTGATGGATTAATTTCCCTTATTCCTAGTAGAGAAACGTTTAAGGCCCATAATTCCATTACACAGTGATGAATGGCTGCTGATGACACCTGTGTATACATTATTCTGGTCGTCTATCTAGACATATGTGCATAGGTACATACTATTTTGCAACGTGCTCGATTCTTAGCTTCACCATGACTCTCCGTGTCGACCGTGTTCAGTCCGGGCGTCATTCTCATGGCCCCCAGTTCAGGGCAGGGTATTTCCAGCCCTTTTCACACCCTGGGATGAGGACTCTCCTTATCTGCTGAAGATTCCTGGGCAAGCCCTTCAGTCTGTTACAGACGAATTCCTGTCCATGGAGTCTTGAGTCTAAGGGTGTGCGGCCGGTTCAGGTGGGCGTGGTCCACCATGGTGCTGGGCCGGTGATGATGCGTTCGTCGTGTGCTTGTTGTCTTCCTCTGCAGAAGACGTCATCGCCCGGGAGCTGATCGAGAAGATGATCTCCATGGACCCTCAGAAGCGCCCGTCAGCAAAGCACGTGCTGAAGCACCCGTTCTTCTGGAGCCTTGAGAAGCAGCTCCAGTTCTTCCAGGTGGGCCTGGCTCCATCCAGACCGAGGTAGCTCGCCAGGCGCTGAGAAGGCAGCAGGACAAGGAATAAGACACATGACCCTGATCCCATACCTAGAGGCAGCCTGGCCTGGCATCTTAATATATTTTATTCATAAAATAAAAGGGTGATCAGGATCAAGCTATATATACAGTTTTGTATCTTGCCTTTATTATTATTATATATACTATTTTAAGTATTTTCCCATGTTAAAGCCCTAACATTTCAATGACCGTTGCGTTCTATCACGTGGGTGCCATTATTTTCAGAGGCACACAAAAGTAGAGGGAATATGATAATGAACTCCTGGTTAGCCATCAGCCAGGCCCAGTGACTACTCATTCAGCCTTAGCCCTCTCTCTACCCTTCCCCACCCCAGAATATTTTGAAGCAAATCTCAGGCGTCATATAATTTAATTCGAGTTTCACCGATTTAAACATTTCCTTATACTGGGTTTTTGTTTGTTTGCCCAGCTCTTAAGATAGATTCTGAGATCAGTGGACATGAACTCCTATAGAGGTGTGGCTATTTTAAGGCCTCCTGGTGTTGCCAGGTGGCTTTGGGGAAGGTGATGTGTTTCTCAGAGTCGTCCCTGGTGTGACATGCAGATGAGGTGCTCAGGGTGTGTGCGCAGGTGTGATCTGTGTCATCTCTCTGCCTGGAGACAGACCATGTGGGCCTCTCAGCAGTGAGCAGCAGACATGGTCACTCCCAGAGGAAAGTTAACTCACTGGGGTGGGGTGGAAGTCTAGCTGCCCCGCCCAGAGGCCGGCTTCAGCCCAGCCGAGGACTGAGGAGGCAGTGACCACTCTGCCTGAGTGTCAACCCTCCAGCTCAGCTTGCTTCTCTCCACACTGACCACCACCTGTGGTCCTCATCTCCCTGCAGGACGTGAGTGACCGGATAGAAAAGGAGTCCCTGGACGGCCCGATCGTGAAGCAGCTGGAGAGAGGCGGGCGAGCCGTGGTGAAGACGGACTGGAGGGAGAACATCACCGTCCCCCTCCAGACAGGTGACCACAGATGTTCCCAAGGCTGCAGCTGGTTCTGAGACGCAAACGTGGAAATGGCAGCCACAGGCTGTGTGGGCTGCAAGCACACGGGTGGGGTGGAGGCTTCCTGTGGGCATCGTCTGGTTTGGAGGCACGTCAGGCCGTTGTGTTGTCTGAGTGACGGGTCAGTGGTGGGTGGTGCTTGTCTCAGGTCGGTATGATCAGCAGGTGGGATGCGGACTGGCATTGCCCGGGTCCAGTCTGGGCGCTCCCATCCTCGATGAGCGCAGTGATGTTGCTTCAGTCCCATCGCTTAATCCCCAGGAGCCTGAGGAATTGTTTTCTTGTGAAAAGTGTTTGTTACGTTGCATTCCTTGTTTTTTTCTAGATCTGCGTAAATTCAGAACTTACAAAGGTGGCTCCATCAGAGATCTCCTCCGAGCCATGAGAAATAAGGTGAGGGCTGTGAACCCAACCACTGAGCCATTCTCTCTTCTTATCCATTCTCTACGCATCCTTTCACCCATCCTGGAATTCTGACCTCACAGAGGCTGGGCAGCCTTAGCCCAGTGTTCTCAACCTTCCTAATGCCGTGACTCTTTAATATGGTTCCTCTTGCTGTGGTGACCCCCAACCATAAAGTTATTTTCGTTGCTACTTCATAACTGTAATGTTGCTACTGTTATGAATCATAATGTAAATATCTGATATGCAGGATGTATTTAGGCGATCCCTGTGAAATGGTCGTTCGACCCCCAAAGGAGTCGTGACCCACAGGCTGAGAACCGCTGCCTTAGCCAGACTTGGCAAACTAGAGACTTTCTTCCCTTAGTCGGGCTTTGTCTTCGGGACCTTGAGGTGAGCAGCTTCCCTGGGAAGCAGGCTCTCTGCTGCTGGCGTCCTTTGTGATCTCCACTGACTGTGTGGTGCCCTCTGCCTGCCCGATCCAGCACCATGTCAACCCCTACAGGACCCTCTGGGCACTTCCCACACGGGCCTGTCTCCAGGGCCTGGGCAGGGGCCCCACTTGTTCTCTGGAGGGACCTGGGGGTGTCTTGGCCTGAGCTGTCACTGAGCAGCTTGCAAACAGGGCCCAGGCCCAGACGAGGCCTCCAAGCCCATTGGGGCAGACACTTCAGTTCCAGGCGACTTTATTCCACTTGAGTCTGCAGGGGCCTCGCTAGGTCCCCACACCACTCCACACGCTGGGCCTCGCTCAGCTCCGAGGTCTCCTCCGAATGAGAGGAAGCAGCCATGGTGAGCAGGAAGGATTGTGGGCGCTTAACCCTTTCCCCTTTCCTTTACAGAGAACTAATGAACGTTTTCTTGCGTGAGTAGTGAAAGGTCTCTAGCCAGCGTTTCTTGGGCTCTCTAACTGACGGCCTGTGTCTGTGTCGCCCTGTTTGCAGAAGCACCACTACCGGGAGCTCCCCGTGGAGGTGCGGGAGACCCTGGGCTCCCTCCCCGACGACTTCGTGCGCTACTTCACGTCCCGCTTCCCCCACCTCCTCTCACACACCTACCGGGCCATGGAGCTGTGCAGCCACGAGAGGCTCTTCCAGCCCTACTACTTCCACCTGCCCCCCGCGCCTCAGGCCCCCGGGACTCTAGACGCCCCTGAGCCAGGCCGGACTCCGTCTTGTGGCCCCAGCTGTGACTGAGTGCCCCCTGTCTGCAATCCGGGGCCAGAGGCCACGCCTAGCAAGAAGACCAGGCTCCCTAACCAGTGCCTTGAGCTGCCTGCTCTGCAGCTGGCAGAGCAGGGTCTGACCCCTAGACAGGGAGAGTGACCCCTCCAGGCCTGCAGGAAGCTGGGAAGATGGGGTGAAAGCTTCACCACCAGGGAACAGCTGCGGGAAGGGCCGTCCCCAGGCGACAGCAGGGCGCCTCCACCTCCTCCTGGATAGACCGGCGTCAGACATGTTTCTTTTCAAACTTCCTGTTCGATGTCAGCCTGCAAGCCTTGAAGGAAGCGGGAGGAAGAAATCCTAAGCTCTGCCCATGTGCAGGGCCCGGAGCAGCTCTCCCCGACCAGCAAGCTGAGGGGCACCGACGGAGGGATGGAGATCACTGGTCACCAAGCACAGTGCGCCCAAGTATCCCAGGTCCCTGCACCCAGTGCTTCCTCGGGGCAGTGGAGTGTGGTGTTGGAACAGGTCAGCACACGCTAGAAGGGAGGCCACGTCCGCAGATGTGGGAAACGGAGAAGACGCTCGGTTCCAGGGCAGCTGCGGCCCATGAACTGGTGGCCTCCATGGTGGCTTTTGGTGACTTTGTGGCCTGGACCATTTAGGGATGTCTAGGAGCATTTGGGGGCAAGAAGTGATACTTCCCTGGCCATCGAGGACCCAGGCAGGGACAGGCTTTCGGAACCGGAGGGTCACGGGCCTACCTGGCCACCCTGGGAGAGCCCTGGGCCAGAGGACAGGCCATGAGGCCCCTCTGTTCCCAGAGCCAGCGGGATGGCCAGGGGCTTGGTCAAGGCCAGGCTCCCTGCGTACCTTGTGAGCAGGATTTTGTTTCTCTTGTCAGATTTTAATAATTTTGTAGTTGGATCACACTGTAGAATGCTACATTAGCACAAGTGAGCTAAGCGCCCCGTGAAGCTTGCTCATGAAAAAGAAATGCAATACATGTCTGTTCTGTGTGGTACCCCCATACCCGCCAGGAAGAGTGTTCATATTCAGAACATTCTCCAACGCTGGTGAAGAGCAAGCATTACAGCGTCACTGTGCACACACATCCTCCTCAAAGTAATATTCCCTACATCACCGATGCTGTGTTCTTTCTCCCCCTAAATTTAATGTCATTTTTAATTTTCATTTTAATCAATTTCTGTCTTTTCTCTACCGAGAGCCTTAGTGGTTACATGCATTGAGTGTACCACGTGAGGAAGCGTTTCCTGTGTCCGTTCTCCAGCCAGGGGTGCAGTTCATGTGGGTCCGCCCTGGTGAACTCGGAGACTCCGCCGGGAGTGCGAGTGTCACCGAGAAGTCGACTGACTAACGGGAAATCACTGTTTCTTACTACGATGTCTCCGTTGGGGTTCGCGTGTGAAGGCCACGCAGCAGAGGCTCTGGTTCTGCCTTTGGAGACGTCCGTTCCCTTTCATGACGCCTGAGATCACTTGTTCTCTTAAACAGTACCCTCATCTGTGAAGCTCACCAGTTACCTCATTCAGACCTGGGAACCTGGCCCATTGGTTTTTCAGGAGTTCAGCCAGACGGGTTCTTCTCCCCGCTCTCGTTGGCCTGTGCCAGCTCCGTTCCGCGGGTCACTGTGCCACCAGCCGAGAGACAGGCAGAGAACGTGCCACAAGTGACGCCCCGAGCTGCCGGCTCTCTGCTGCCAGGCGTAGCTGTGCCGCACTGCTGAGCATTCTCGTTGCAGAGTAGCCAGGTCCTTTCTAGCCGCCCGATACTTGTCATCTCTCTGTTTTGGCTCAACTTGCCTGCAGGACAACTTCTTCTTAAAATGCCTTTTCTGCTGGTCATATTTGTTTCTAGCCACCGCTGAGACTCTGATTCATGCATGCTGGGACACTGGCGCTGGGGACAGAGAGAGGGACAAGATAGTCAGAGCCCGTGCTCTCATAGGAGCCTGTGGTGAGAGGCAAAAACAAGTTAACATCAGTGCATGTAGGAGCCCAGGGGTGGGGAAGGGCGTGATTTGGAGTTTGCACCTTTTCAGTCTTAAAGCACCCGTGCCTGGGACCCCTCAGAACTGGTCACATTGCTCTCTGTCCATCTTATTATCCTCATCACCTTTGGGATCCAGTCCTTCAGGGGTTTGCAGAGGTCTTGCGTGGACACTGGCCATGGAAACATCCTGTGGAAGATCCCGTCTCAGCCTCTAGCATTAGGGTTTCCTGCTGAGCTATGAGACCTGGAGTACGAGTCCTGGAAGGCTGTTGGACTTTTTAGAAGTCCTAGGTTTTATATTTACGGCACTTTTTTCTGACTGCTTCTTGAGCTTTCTAACTTCTTTTTATAAAGACTCCGCGTGTTACTAGACATCCGAGCATTTGCACTTTTGGGACTCTGGTGTTACTTGATAAGTCACTGAGCCATCTAGGCGCCGAAGTACAAAATCCTGTCTCAGTGTAGTAGTCATCATAGGCTCTTGGCGGTGAGACGTCCCTCCGACCTACTGCATGTATTGAACTGGAAGAGCTGCAGGCCAGTGGGTCCAGCAAGGTATTTTCTTCCCATCAAGAATGGTCCTTATCAGCATTCGCCCTGGTCCTCCCGCTGAGGCTTTGTATGAATGTGATTCGTTTATCTGTGTGATTCCGTCTCGTTGCAGTAAAAGATGACCTGGTTGCTGCTCTGACCTCCCGCTGATGTGGGGCCTTTGGACAGCAGTGCTTTCTCCTCTCGGCTGCTGTCCTTTCAGAAGTTGGGCTCTGGCCAGCTTCCCGATACGTTGAGTTTCCCAAGGCTGTTCCCCTTCTCCATGTGCTCCTTGGCTGGTTCCTGCGGAAGATGGGCTGGCTCCGCTTCCACAGCCTCTATGCAGGAAGAGCAAACCCCGCACCCCATAGAGAGCCCCTCCACATTCTCTCTAGCTTTCCTTCAGTTTCTGAAACCCCTTTCCTCCATACCTCCCGGCGTTCCTTTGCCCTGGCCGTTCTTGCACCGTCCTGGAGTTGGTTAAGTGTGCCTGGCCTGGCAGCAGCCTTTCCAAGGAAGTCACCGCGTGTCCCATCCAGATAAGCTGGATTTCCTCCTCCCAGGGTTGGACCGTTACCTTTTAAACCAAAGCACCTATCCTCTTCTGTACTTCCTCTATGAAACAGTGATTTCCCATGTGTGACTCCGGTTCTGGCTGTAGCAGCACTTAAATTTCTCCTGTGCTCATTGGAGAACCACAGAACCATCCGCAGTGAGCCTCTCACCGGGGCAGCCTTAACCCACAGCCCCGGCCCAGGTCCCCACGCCCCGCCTCCCCGCCTCCCACGCCCTCCGTGCGCTTGGTGGGTGCAGTATTCCTTTTCAGTCTCCCAAAAGCTGTGACGGGGGTGTCCCCATTACCTGGAAAGCATTACCAGTCACTCTGCCACGTTCTCAGATGCAAACCTTACGTAGTGTTCTTTTTGCAATGACCTATTTATTTAACCTATTTATATTTATTTAATTTTTACTCTGGTCTATACCCTAGTTACAATTGTGCTTGCTTAAAGCATAGACGATTTGTTTTGGACAACACCCCTGACCATTTTAAAACTGGAAAAGGAAAGGTTATACTGTATCCTTCCACGGGGTGGATGCCTTACGGTAGCTTTGTTAGTAAAGGATGAATGATTTGGTCGTGGTAAAAATGTTAATTTTTAAGTGATTTAAAAAGTAATTCTGTGCCATCGTGTCTTCTCTGTGGATGGTTAGTTGTTAAATGTGTGTTAATTACGTGAAACAATCCTCTTTGTGGAGCCTAAAATCCTCCTTTTTAGCTTTATATTTTATAAACCGCCAGATTGTACAATTTTTATGTATATTTTTAAAGCTTGATGATGTGAGGGTAATTATATAAGTTAAATGGCCTATTTTTGTACCTCCTGTACAGTTTTATAATTCTGCTGATTGATGATGGCGTCTTACGTTGAGCCAACCACAAATAAAGGTAGTTTTAGATTTGGAAGCCAGTTTCATCTTCTTAATGATGCCATCGCCACTCAGACCAAGGGGTCAATCCCACCTGCCTTTCGGGGCGAGGGGGTGAGTAGCTGGCTCAGCCAGTGGGGAGACCGGTGGGGGTACAGTTGCCCGCTGGTGTCTGCGGCAGAGAATGGGGCTGGGACATCCTTCTTGGTGGCTCTTTGTGGGAAAAGACCTTTTGAAACTGCAGGAAGTCCCCCGAAGTATCAATTTGAGCTGAATTTCAGGAAGGTAGCCAAGTTGGGACAGACTTGCCTCACGGTGAGACTTGGGCTCCAGCAGAGTTTGGGGCACACGTACAGAGAATAGGATGCTGGACCAAGAAGTCTAAGAGGAGAGAAACCCACTAGGGTGACTCAGCCGGCACAGCTGGGAAAGGACGGAGTGTGTCCTCCCGCACGCCAAGGAACACGTTCTTCTCCCATCCATCCCTCTAGAATCAGAGAGGGCTTCGTTTTCTCCTGCACCACCCAAAGGGCGACATGAAGGGTCCACCAGCCCCGGACAGCATAGCCGGGGCTCAGCTTTAAAGCCAGCTCCTTCCACGTGGCCCCCACCATTTCATCCCCATCCCCCAACAGCCTTCTCCCACCCCCGCCTCAGAGAGCACTGGAGTGTCCCTGAGGACCATAGACACACCCGCCTGCCCTCTGCAGCTCTGGACACAGCAAAGCCAAGGGCACATGAGGGGCTGCTCGCTTCCCATCACCTGATGCAACAGCAGAGACAGCTCCTGCATTTCCCCCTCCTCCTACAGCTATTACGCCAGGACTGTGTCTGCCACTTGAATTGGTCCAGGCCAGGCAGGAAGGCAGCTGATAGCACACTTAGCTGCTTCCGAGAGCAGAGAGAGGAGGCCAGCAGGTGGTGGGGCTGGGCACTAAAACGGGGTTTGCTGCTTTCATGCTGAGTCAGCCTTGGGCTGCAAAGACAATGTGTTTTCTTAGTGTCTGCTGCATTTTATTAAACACTAGAGGCCCGGTGCATGAAATTTGTGCATGAGTAAGGTTCCTAGGTCTGGCCAGTGATCAAGGCTGATTGGGGCC
The DNA here is from genome assembly GCA_004026665.1 of Murina feae. NCBI lineage: Eukaryota > Metazoa > Chordata > Mammalia > Chiroptera > Vespertilionidae > Murina > Murina feae. The sequence goes on from PVJC01004859.1 coordinate 25,597, forward strand.
TTCTGGCTGCCGGCAGGGGCATACCTTCCCGGGCTTCTGGCTGCCAGCCAGGGCCTTCATTCTGCACCGTCCCCTGGTGGCCAACGCACGTCATAGCGAGCGATCAAACTCCTGGTCTCCCTGTCGAACTCCCTAGGTGACACTTTGCATATTAGCCTTTTTTATATATACTAGGGGCCCGGTGCATAAAAATTTGTGCACTCAGCAGGGTCCCTCAGCCCGACCTGTGCCTCTCGCAGTCTGGGACCCCTCAGGGGATGTCCACCTGCTGGCGTGCCTGGCCAGCCTGGGTGAGGGGCTGATGGCTGTTTGCAGGCTTGCCAAGCCCCCCAGTGGGGACCCTCACCCCATGGGGGTGTGGCTAGCCCTCCCACAGTCTGCCCACAGTCCTTTCAGGGTTCGGGTCCCTACTGGAGTGCCTGGGTAGCCTGGGTGAGGGGCTGAGGACCGTTTTAAGGCTGCTCACAGCTCCCATTGACCCAACGTCCCAGCGAGGCTGGCTGGAATCAGGTTTCTGGTGTTTATTTATCTTCTATAGTTGAAACTTCATTGCCTTGGGCAGAAGCCTAGGTAGGCAATGAAGCCTCCTGTTTGCTTCAGCTCCATGGCTGCTGGGTTAATTTGCATACATCTGCTCTGATTGGCTGGGGGTGTGGCTTGGCTGTGGGCACGGCTTAGGTGTCTCAGAGTGATAGTTAATTTGCATATTAGATTAGATATAGATATACACACACATATACAACTGTATTCCAACAGTGAATGCACTTATTGGACTCCATATTTGTCTCACTGGGGTCATGTGTTAGCTTTAGGAGATCATGAAAACAGTCAATTCTGTGCCAGGCACTGTGCTGTAGTATCAGTGCCCTGATCGGTCCTTGGCCTTGACATCTTCCACTTTAGTGAGAGACTACCAGACTCTTTGGCAGGGCCAAAATCGTTTCGGGCCCATCCGCTGTGGGCAGAGGAGCAGGGCTGGTAAGAGCTCAGTAGACCCCGGGAAACCATAGCGAAGAACGGTGGTGGTTAGAGGGGGCCCTGTTTTAGAAACAGGAGGGGCAGTAACTGAGTCAACTTGACCCCCAAAGCAGATTGGAAGTGAGCCCAGTGAGTGCTCTTCCCTGCTGTCTCCCTTCCTGCCTCTCCCAATCCCTTCCCAGGCCTGCTCCGTAACTTGGAGGAAGTCACGGAAGTGCCTGTGGAGTGTGCCTGGAGGTGACAAAGCTGGAAAGAGTGACTAATACCAACGTGGTTCGTGACCCAATCAAGATTCCGGAAGATGCCGAGCAACTGGAATGCTGAGTCTCAACCCAAGAAAGTGACAGGAAGTCCTGCCTTGATTGTAATGATGGGGCTGAGGGTGAAGGGTAGAGCTGTGAGGGGCCTAGAAACTCACAGACATTTGAAGAAACTGCTGTTGGGCCCTCAGACATCTGTCACGGGAGGAACTGGCTTTGCTGTCTCGTTCCAGGTTTGAGCGGGAGAAGGAGGAACAGGGTCCAGGAGGGCAGACCCAGCTCCAGGAGAGGGCTGCCCATCAGCCCGAGCTGCCCAGAGACCAAAAGAGGCTCTGTGAGTGAGTGAGTGAGTGAGTGAGTGAGTGAGTGAGTGAGGAGTCTCTGTTTGTTTGGTTTTGGTTTTGTTTTTTGGGGGTGGAGGGAGGGATTCCAATAGAGGAGAAGGGTCTCATCCTGAACAGACTAGGGAAACTGTTTTTTGGGTCAGAGGTTGGACTCGGATTCCTTCCAGATAAGCCAGATGACTGAGTTCTACTCTTCCCTATGGCGAGTTCCTGGAAGAGGCTGCCTGAGCAGGTGTGAATCACAGGAAGCAGGGAGGGGAGGGGCAGAAGAGCTGAGCATTGGGTCGGGTGGAATGTCTCCTGTTTCAGACACACATGCCCTAAGGCGTGACTCGGACCAGGTGAGAGAAAATAGGCCACGGTTGACTCATTTAGGACAGTTGAGTTTGCACCTCAGGGTATCAAAGGAGAGTACACTTAGGTTAAAGGGCTCAATGGCCAAATGAAGTTGGGAAATGCTGGAATAGGTGCAGATTTAATGGCATTACTGTTCAGAGGCCCTTCATATGCTGACAGCTTGTTTTCCAAATCGGGATATATACTTACCTCCAATTATTGCCTTTCATTTATTTTTTTAAAAAGAAAGGGCCTACCTGGTTTGCCTCAGTGCATAGAGCATTAGCCTGCAGACTGAAGGGTCCCAGGTTCGATTCCAGTCAAGGGCACACACCTAAGTTGCAAGCTTGGTCCCCAGTAGGGGGCATGCAGGAGGCAGTCAATCAATGATTCTCTCTCATCATTGATTTTTCTGTCTCTCTCTCCTTCTCCCTTCCTATCTGAAAGCAATTTTTTAAAAAAGGAAGGGACGCCCTGACCGGTTTGGCTCAGTGGATAGAGCGTTAGCCTGCAGACTGAAGGGTCCGAGGTTTGATTCCCGTCAAGGGCATGTACCTTGGTTGCGGACACATCCCCAGTAGGAGGTGTGCAGGAGGCAGCTGATGGATGTTTCTCTATCATCAATGTTTCTAACTCTCTATCCCTCTCCCTTCTTCTCTGTAAAAAATCAATAAAATATATTTTTAAAAAAATAAAAGGAAGGGAGGAATGATGTTTCGAGTGGCAGAAGTAATGTTATGTTCTCATCAAATCTTACTCTATTTTTCTCTTGTCAGGAAGACATTCCCAGCCTCTCCTGTCGTGAAGACCCAGCACCAAAGTAGGGCCTGGACCCAGCCAGTGCAGGCCACGTGCAGTTTGCTCTGCAGACTCCTTGCTGACTGACGAGTCCTCTGAGGATGTGTAGTCTCTGGCTCTGGACAGCAACCCACTGAAACTGGTTCAAGCAAAAGGGCCAAAAGAATTGGCTGCTGGACGCCGACCTATAGGAAAGACCCCAGGAATGGCTGGAACCAAGGACTGGAACCATGGGAGCACTTTCACCTCTCCTTTGAGCATTTGACCTTCTCGCTCTTACAGACCCTGTGAATGGGAGGCTTGACTTCCTCTGACCTCTGCAACCTGGCAGGAAAAGACTCACTTTCCCCAACTTGTTTAAAAAACAAAACAAAACAAAACTCAAGTAAATACCTGAAATATCATGGTGCCAACTTTGGAGCAGTCATTTGGCCAAGAAATGGGGTGGAGTAGGAGGACAGAAGCTCCCTAGAAAACCTATTTGTGGTCAAGAAAAGAGGGATTCTTCTCCCAAAGAGGCAAGTCCAGCCATCACTCCTGGGGAAAATGTGAATAAGACATGTGCCCTAATTTTTTTTAACAAGTTTAACAAGTTATATATCTATCCTCTATAATAAAATGCTAATATGCAAATTGACCAAACAGCAGAACAACCAGTCATGCACTGACCACCAGGGGGAAGATGCTCAATGCAGTGCTCCCACGGGGGAGTGCTGCTCAGCCAGAAGCCGGGTTCATGGCTGGCGAGGGAGCCTCTCCTGCCTCCACAGCAGAACTAAGGGTGTCTGACTGCCAGGTTAGGCTTGCTCCCCAAGCAGGCCTAAGCCAGCTGCTGGACATCCCCTGAAGGCTCCTGGACTGTGAAAGGGCGCAGGCCGGGCTGAGGGACCCCCCCCCCAAGTGCACAAATTTCATGCACTGGGCCTCTAGTATGTATGTCTGTATGTATATATGTGTGTGTGTGTATGTATATGTGTGTGTGTATGTGTGTGTGTGCATATATATCTAATATGCAAAATGTCCCCTCAGGAGTTTGGGAGAGCAGGAGTTTGATTGCTTGCTATGACTTATGCTGACCACCAGGGGGTGGCACAGAACAAAGGAAGGCCTTGGCTGGCAGCCTGTGGCTGGCAGCCAGGGAAGGGAGGCCCTGGCCAGCAGCCAGAAGGAAGGCCCCAGGTGACAGTCAGAAGGCCCTGATCAGGCCTGATCGCTGGCCAGGCCTAGGGACCCTACCTGTGTATGAATTGTGCATTGGGCCTCTAGTATTATATATATTTTATTGATTTCAGAGAGGAAGGGAGGGAAGAGAGAGAGAGAAACATCAGTGATGAGAGAGAATCATCTATAGGCTGCTTCCTGCACACACACACCCCGCTGGGGACCAAGCCTGCAACCCGGGAATGTGCCCCAATGGGGAATCGAATCCCTACCTCCTGGTTCCTAGAGGGATGCTCAACCACTCAGTCGCACTGGCTGGGCCCTAATTTGTGTCTACCACAGATGCCATCAAAGCTCTAAAGTCACATGGGCTCCACAAAGCCTTTGGCCCTGGTGCCCCCACCCCCACATTCTCCCTTGGTTTTGTTTTGGCAGCAGCGCGACAGGAAGTTTCCAAAATGAACTTCTGTGAGAAGACAGAAATACAGAAGCACCAGGAGCGATGGCTTCGAGCCTAGAAGATGCTGCGCGGGCTTGGCCTTGACCGTCCTGCTGGTCCCTTTGTACTTGGCTAAGCCAGGAGTTTAAAACGGGGCTGGCCTCTGGGAGGGAGGCCCCTGCTTACGGGTGAGCTCGCCGGCCACCCAGCACCCACCTCTGCACCCAGCTTTCATTCTTTCCGCCGATTGGGACAGTCACTCTGCTAGGGTAGTTTTTTGTTTGTTCGTTCGTTTTTGTGTGTGTTTTATTGCTAGGCAAGGCGGCCGATGTGAAGTGGTCTGAGAAAGCGATGGTTCTTGGTCACAGACAGGTTTTCGTGGGGGGGCGTGTCGAACACAGGGAAGACCAGCGCTGTGATGTTGACTGGCTTCCTGCAGGGGCAACAGGTGGTTCACCCAGGAACTCTCTCATTCATTGAAGGACCCAAGTAGTGCAGAAACTGCACCTCAAAAGAGAGAAGAAAATGGTACGGCAGTTCCTCAAAAAAATTAAACAGAACCACCATGTGACCCAGCAATCTCTCTTCTGGGTATGGACCCTGAGGAGTCAAAAGCAGGGAGTTGAAGAGATGTTTGTTCACCCACATGCATTGCAGCATTATTCACAACAGCCAGAAGGCGGGAACAACCCGAGTGTTCGTCGGCGGATAAGCAGAGACACAAATGTGGTCTATCCTTACAGTGGAATATTATGCAGCTTTAAAAAGGAAGGTAGTTCTGCCCTGGACGGGCAGCTCAGTTGGTTAGAGCATCGTCCCTACATGCCAAGGTTGTGGATTCAGTTCCCAGTCAGGGCACATACATGAATGCGTGGATGAGTGGATCAGCAAATTGATGTTTCTCTCTCTAATCAAAAGTTTTTATTTTAATTTAATTAATTTTTTTTTTTTTAAAAAAGGAAGGTAATTCTGACATGTGCCGCACATGGATGAACCTTGAGGTCATTGTGCTCAGTGCAACAAATAGTCAGAAAAGGGCAAAGACAGTGTGATCTCACTTATAGGAGGTCCCTAGAGTTGTCAAATTCATAGAAACAGAAAGTAAAAATGGTTGCCAGGGACTGGGGGGAGGGGTGGCTGGGGAATGTAGTGCTTCACCAGGAAGAGTTTCAGTCTGGGAAGATGGGGAAGTTCTGGCAATGGGTGGTGGTGATCGTTGCACAGCAGTGTGACAGCACTGAATGCCTGAGAACTGTACACCAAAAAAGGTTAACGTGGTGACATTGTTGACTGTGTGTGTTTTAATCACCGTTTTTTTTCAGGGGGGAGTGGACGGAAAGCAACTTATCGAGAGATGAGAACCAGACACAGGAAGCATGTGACTCTGGGGTGGAAGGAAGGGGAGAAACCTGAATTAATGTGTCAGACCCCAAGGCACCAGGGCACCCAGCGGTAGCATCTCATGCAGCTTCCAACTCTCGGGGTGCACTGGACTCCTGGCCACCGCTCCTTCCCCATCACTTATTCCATCCAGCAGATGACAGGTAAGGTCACGCTTCTCACCTCCCTTGGCGGAGTGGAAAGGATTTGGGATGGAGCATCCTGAGTTTTAATCCTTCCCTTTTTTTGGACCCCCCCCCCCACACACACACCCCAAGCACAGGGATGGGGGAGGAGGCTGGAGATCGCAGAGGTCCCCAGCTCCACGGAGCTCTTGTCTGCTCTCTGAGTTTGTGAACCTCGCTTTGTGGTAGTTTCCTGTTTTTGTTCTCTTGCTTCCTCTCCTGCTCTGTCCGGGTGACAGATTTAGGGCTGCGGGGCTGCCTTCTGGTCCAGGGACCCACATGGGTGTGCCCTGGGCCATCTGAGCTGGGCCAGTGCTTGGGAAGGGACTGTCCCCAACCTCTGGGGCTTGCATCTGGGGTTCATGATGAATCCCAGTGAAATCCTCCCTCCTCTGGGAGAGGGGACTTCCCTCCCATTCCCATGCAGGGGTCCTCAAACTTTTTAAACAGGGGGCCAGTTCACTGTCCCTCAGACCATTGGAGGGCCAGACTATAGTTTTAAAAAAACTATGAACAAATTCCTATGCACACTGCACAGATCTTATTTTGATGTAAAAAAACAAGGTGGCAAAAACACCCGCATATGGCCCGCGGGCCGTAGTTTGAGGACGCCTGCTCGAGCCTCCTCTTCTGTCTCACACGTGGGAATTTCTCTTTTCTCCTGGCATCCTTTTAGCAACATTTAATGTGTGGCACATAACGTAACATATGTAGCACGCATGTGCATTATATACAGCAGGGTAATGTGGACAGGCCTGAACCCAATACTCAACACAGGGATGAAATGTTCCTAAATCTTGCATCTACCTGTGCATTCCTTGCCAACCACCCTCCCGATTTTCTTAGTGCTTTATCACATATGCATGCTTATTCTATTTTGTTTCATAGTTGTTGGCATAAATTATTTGTAGACATTTTTAATGGTGGTAAAATACACATAACACAAAATGTACCATCTTAACCATTTTTTGGTGTGCTTCTTTATCCACAGTTGAGACACATGGATTAAAATATCTTGCTATGCCGGTGGTTTGATCTCTTCGTAGTTTTTTTAAGATAGATGCTTACACATTCAGAACTATTAAAACGTTCTGGTGAATTGATCCTTTAATTAGGCACCCATTTTATCCCTAATCAATATCTTTGTCCTAAAAGTCCTCTTTGTCTGATAGCAATAGTTGGTTGTGGTAAATACATGAATTTTTTTTTTTTTTGCAACTAATTATGAGTTTTCTCATACAAAACAGAAACTCGACCCATCAAACAACTCACCAGGGTCTGGCAACCACCGTTCTACTTTCTTTTTCTGTGAATTTGTAACGTCTTCTTTTTTTTTTAATATATTTTTATTGATTTGAGAGAGGAAGGGAGAGGAAGAGAAAGATAGGAACATCAAGGATGAGAGAGAATCATCGATTGGCTGCCTTCTGACACCCCACACCCCACACCCCACACCCCACACTGGGGATCAAGCCCCCAACCAGGGCTTGTGTCCTAACCAGGAATTGACCCATGATCTCCTGATTTATAGGTTGATGCTCACCCGAGAGGCATGCCCCTGGAGTGTCTTCTTTTTAATCTTGTAATGTTCCTGTTTTTGTTCCTAATAATGTTGACTTGTGCCTTCTTTTCTTTATAAATAGATAAGCCCATTCTATTCATTTTCTCAAGAACTGATTTTTTACTTTATCCATCCTGTCTACTTTGTTTTGTAGTTTATTGATTTCTGCTCATTATTCTCTTGGAGTTTACTTTTGGGTTTACTTTGTTTTTTTCCTTTTCTAACTTCTTGACTACTCGCTTAAATTGGATGCTTATTTCAGACTGTTTTCTAGTACAAGCATTCAAGGCTATAAATTTCCCTCTAAGTACCATGTTTGATGCATCCCATAAATTCAATATGTTTTTTCATTACTATTCAATTCTAAATCTTTCTAAATGTGTTATTACTCTTTTTTCCCTTTGACCCGTGGGTTATTTAGGACGTGTTTTTACATTACCAAATACATGGAATTTTAAAACTAACCTTTTAAAACATCTGTATTCTCTGATTTATAGGTACCTATCAAGCTTTTAAACTGTGTTTCAGCTCCTCTGTTCGTTTACTGGTTCTTTTGGTCTGCTTCATTATTCGTAGTTGAAAGAAGTGTATTTAAACCTCTTGCTTTGACGGTGGTTTTATCTCTTTGTAGTCCTTTGAAGCTAGATGCTTACAAGTTTAGAACTATCCCAACTTCCTGGTGAACGGACCTTTTCATTTAGGCACTTACCCTGTTGCTAGGAAAAATCTCTATGTCCGATGTCAGTAGAGCTTTCCTGGCTTTCTCCTGGTTACTGTTTGCCTGGGCTGTCTTTTTCCACCCTCTGACTTTCAACATTCCCTACTCCTGTGTCAAGATCCGGGTCACGCCCATTTGCTAGTCACATGGAAAACTGTGATTTCCAAGGAACCAGCCTGAATCACATTAAAAATCTGAGAATTTGTAGAGATCCTGGGATCCTGGTTGCCCCTGTTTGGAGCCCAGCTGTAGCCTGGGGGGCAGCAGAGACATCCATCACCAGAAGGAGAAAGATATGCTAAGTGGGCCCACAAGAACGGTTGTTTGGGTTGTTTATCAAGACTGTCTCTCATCCATTTGCTAATCCACCCTTCCATCCGGCTACTGACTGAACAGTTATTAAGACCTACCGTGTGCCAGGCAGTGTCACTTCCTGGTGTCCGTAGCTTCTGCCCTCATGACTGGAAAGGCCAGTGGGGAGGGAGAGGAGACTGACGTGTAAGCTCTCAGAATGCAGTACACATGTCTGACAAAGCTATGCGCACAGGCCTGGTTTGCCCCAACGGTGACTCGGTTGCCCCATCTGTAAGATGGGGACAGTTACAGTACCTACCTCATGGAGTTGGGGGACTAATTAATTAATATTTGTAGAGTGCTTGTGACCTGCAGTCAGTAAATGTTCACTTTATTGCATTACTCTTGCGATTATTTTTATAGTTATTGTTATTGTTATTATCCAGTGGAGACCACAGAGCCCCCACCACCGCAGGGCCCATTGTCTGACCCCTGGGGTGCCCCCTCAGCCTCTAGCCTGGATTGGGGGAGTGTTTCCTGCAGCCGCACCATGGGCTGGAGTTCAGTTCCACTCTCTCCATCTTCTCTCTGTATCATTCCAAGGCCCAGCGATCAGCCTGTCACAGGCCTCCCCGGGTCCCAGCTGACAAGGGCTGCCCTCGACAGCCACATACTATAGTAACAGCAGCCAAAGAGCAGGGCATGGCCTCTCCCCACCCTTTCAACCCAGGAACTCGGTTTGGCCTGAGCCCTGAGAATGCTGGGGCATCCCTTGGGCAAGGCCCCACTGTGGGGGAGGGGATGCCGAGACAGCCAGGAAGCCCGCTGCTGTCTGTCTCTCCCAGGCCAGCTGGGCCCCTGGGCCTCCTGGCCACAACTGGAGTAATAGAAGGCTGATGCGTCAGGACCAAAAGTCTCCTGCCGAGACCCTCCCCATCATCAGACTCCCCCTCCCCTGCGCACTGTGCCTGAGGATCCTGCAGCAGGTGGCAAAGCCTCCAGGAAACACACCGCAGCTTGTCAGACCCTAACCGCAGACCCACTCCCGCCTGGATGGGGAGGGAGACCCCACAAGCCAGGCCCGGAAAGAGAGGCTGAGGATTTGGGCTACAGTCAGACTGATCCCATAACCTCTGTCTGTGCCTGGGCTGCTGGGGGCTGGGAAATTGCCTGTGGCTCTGGGCCTCGGACTGTCCCTGTATCAGCCGAGCAGGGACAGGTCAAGGTGGAAAGCTGTGCGGGTATGAAGGTCTAAGTAGATCTGTGCTGGACTGTTAGCTGGACAGCCTCCAAGTCCCACCCACATTTCCCTAGAAAGCCAGCTCTTCATCTGCGTGTGTAGGGTGACCCTGTTCTGGACAGGTCCTGACTTAGGATCTTTTCTTCCCAGAGGGGACCCAACAGTGTATCCTGTGAGATTTTGGGCTTGTAGTCATCACTGTTCTCTGTGCCCACACAGCGCACCAGAATCCTGTGTGCACACAGGTCACTCACACACGTGTGCCTGCTTGCCCACGAGTGGGCACTCGCCACCTGTAAACCGAGCATGCCCAAGGGTCAAGTGGTGGCCCCGCTTAGCAGCAGTTTCCGCCTTCTTCTGCCTGGACTCTTGCAGCCCAGGCAGAGGAAGCAGCCTTCCGCGTGGCTTCCCAAGAACTCTCAGATAATGAGAGGAAATGCAGTCACCAGCTTACAAAAGGCTGGCGGTTCCGCGCGACTCCAGGCCACCACTCCCTGACCCCACTCTATCTCCGCAGGCCCCGTCAGCTGCCAGCCCGTGGATGCCATTTGAGATGTCCCCTTTCTGTTGCTGGGGCCTGCCCGCAGCTCTTCTCGCTCTGCTCTTCTGTCCAGGTGAGCCAGTCTTGCCTGACTTGGGTCCAGGGGTGCCTGACTTGGCCTGTGCCGGCCCAGAGGACGGGCTGCCTGCTCCCCTGGCTTTACGGGGCGGGGTGCTAACCCTGAAGTCTCCGAGCCTTTGACATAGTAGCCCCAGCCATGGGTACAGGATGCTGTGGACACCTGGGCGAGGGTCCTGGCCTTTTGGACACCAGGTTGACTAGCCCCACAGCTTCATGGCGTGTGGATGTGGCAGGTCATGGAGGCTAAATGGTGGGCTAAGGGCCTCAGGAGGTGAGGAATGCTGGGGTTCAAGAGAAGGTGAAGGCACGCCCTAGCTGGTCTTCAGATGTGGCCTAGGGGACAGAAGGGGGCAGCAGAGGGCGTCACCTTCTGGCGAGCCTCAGAGTGAAAGTGAAACCCCTGTCAGTGGGTCAAGGGGACTGTGAGGGAAAATACCACCAGGTGCCACGCACCCTGCCCGATACGTTTAAAGTGCTATCTCAGTGAACCTTCACAGCAGCTTTGGGAAAGAAATTATTAGCCCATTTCACAGATGAAGAAACAGAGGCTCAGAGAGAGCAAGCACCTTGCCTCGCTGGCACATAGTGAACTCAGGATTCCAATCCAGCTCCATGTACCTGCAAAGCCCGTCTCTTGCCACCTCATTATGTTCTACCATCTGGGGGCTGCGTGGGGCATGTGGGCATGGCCCTAGCACAGGACTCAGGCGGGGCCCAGCTGGTTGGGATCAGGACCTTCCTGGTCATTGATGAGAGAGAGGTGAGTGCTGAGGGCGCAGTCTCCATGCCTCGAACGCTTCCTGAGTCTGTCACACGGGGGCCAGTGGGGAACAGGGTCCTGCCTCCTAGAAGCTCCAAAATGGCTAAGGGAGAGTCCGTAGAAATGTGAATCACTGGGACGATCCCGGGCCATGGGCAGGGTGATCCCATTTCCTTTCTGACCCCACTTCCCCTGCGTTGTTCCTCGCTGAGCTAGAGCATCCTGACACCTCGCTCTTCCGCAGACACAGCACACCCACTCCCGACCCAGGGTGTCTCCCTGGAAGACTCCCCCAGATATCTGCAGGGCTCACCCCCACCTCCCTCAGGTCTTTGCTCAAATGTTGTTATTTCGGCGAGGCCTGTGCTAAAGTGCCCCTCCCTCCCCACATCACATACACATACACCCGCCTCTTTCCTTTCCCAGGTGCGTACCACCATCCAATGGGCTGGATGTTTGCTTATTGTCCGTTTTCTTCACTAGAATGTGAGCTCTAGAGGCAGGATTTGGTCCGCTCTGTTCACTCCCACAGAGCCTATAACAGTACTGGGCACAAAGCGGGTGTTCAGAAAGTATTCGAGGAAGAAAGGAAAGGAGGGAGGGATGGGTGGAACCCTGGGCCACAGGAGGTCCGAAGACACAGCCCACCTCCATCTAGAGAGGCCTTAGTGGAGGAGGGAGGGCACATTGGGGCTGGGCCTTGAGGGTTGAATGGGGTCCCCCTCCGTGGAGAGAGAAGTACGTGAGGAAGACTAATCTGTCTGGAGGTGACAGGCTGGAGGAGGGGCACCCCAAAGCAGGGAGACAGCCCACGAGGCCTGAACAAGGGTCAAGGGTCTAGGAGCAGAGGGACCATCTCTGGCCTTTCTTCTTTGGGCCCGGCCCCTCGATCAGAGTGGGCAGCTCCACTGGGCAGGACAGTGGGGACATCTGCTGCCCAGAGTTTCTGGCCTTCCAGGGTCTGGCGAGGAGGCGTTCGAGGTATACGCGTCACCAGCGCAGCTGGTGGTGAAGCACGGAGAGTCCTCTGAGATCAACTGCAGCACCAGCTGTCTGCAGCCCGTCGTCAGTGGTTTGGAGACCACCCTCAGCAAGATTCTGCTGGACAAGCAGCCTCAGTGGGAGCGATACAGGGTCTCCAACTTCTCCGGGCACACGGTCGTCTATTGCCACTTCACCTGCTCTGGGAAGCAGATACAGAGGAATGTCAGCGTCACCGTGTTCTGTGAGTGCCTCTCGCACGGCCCTCCTCCCCCAGCGCAGGGCCTGCTCCGGAGCGCTCTGCTCCTGCCTGGGCTCCTGGGGTGACGAGGAGCAGCACCGAGGCCCTGGGCTCAGAGTCTGCTTCCATCCTTCGCTGGCGTCCTTGGGCCTGTGGCAGCCCCGGCTTTGAGGCTTGCTCAGAAGAGGGCGATCACAGTGCTCACAGCCTCTTCCCAGCTCAGCAGTAGCCCCGTCCGTGGAACACCCCAGATCCCATGACAAGTGGTGAGGGTGCCATCAGGAGGGCTGGGCTGCACGCTCTCCAGGAGAGGTTGAGGAGTCCCCGGGTGCTGTTCTCTTCCCTGAGGGCCCTTCGAGAATGTGGGACCATCACACACACACCTGCCCATAGCCGTGGAGGCCTGGATAGGCCAGGATTCTCCCAACATCTCGGCACTAAGGGCGCTGCTGGATCCTCCCCATTAATGGATCAAATAAGTGACGCCCTGGCTCCAACATACTGTCCTGGTGTGATGGAGGTGAGATGTCCGGCTCAGGAGGAAATGCAGGCCACACCAAGGGCTCCGTGTGATAAGGGATTGAGGGGGCTGCGAACCTGACCCTCGAGAATGAAGGCAGGTCTGACTGTGGTCATGCCCAGTTCCAGTGAGCACTCCCTTCTAAGTCTCTCTGAACATAATTGGCCAACTGTTTAATTTTTAAAATTCTGGAGAGGAAGGAGACAGATGCAAACATTTACGTCGTTCTCGTTGGCTGCACAGTCTCTGACTCTCTCCGGAGACACCTAACCACCTCCACTCTTGTCCATGGCAGAACCCATCATGTTCGTAAAACTACCGTCTGGCCACCCTTCGCCCTAAACTGCTTCCTTCTTCCTCTCTTACACTCTGGAGCAGGCCAGGCCCCAGCCTCCACAAGTCCAGCCAGGGACCTGAGAACACGGTGCCGATAGGGGGTGCTCTTGGCTGGGTGGGCCCGCTGGGACCGTGCCCCCCAACCTCCCCACTTTCTCCCCTGCAGACCCCCCAGAGCAAGTGCTGCTGAAGCTGCAGCCCACTTGGGTGACCGTGGGCAAAGTCTTCACCATGGAGTGCAGCGTGCCTGCGGTGGCACCCCTTGAGAACCTCACCCTCACCTTGCTCCGTGGCCAGGAGACCCTGCACATGCAGAGCTTTGAGGGGGCAACAGCTGCCCCACAAGAAGCCACGATCACACACAACAGCACGGCTCACAAGGAAGACGGTCGCCACAACTTCTCCTGCCGGGCTGAGCTGGACCTGCGGTCTCGTGGTGGGGGTTTCATCCAAAGAACCTCAGAGCCCCAGGTGCTCCAGATCCATGGTGAGGAGGAGGCCCCCCGCCTGCCCGGCGAGGGGGGGAAGGACAGGGCATTCACATTAGGCCCTTAGGGAAGTCAGAACCTTAGCCCACTCTCTGCCAGCTCTGGGGGTAGGCAACAGGGGCCCCACACTTGATCCTGAGAGGGGTCCCTCTTAGGCTCCCTCCTCCCTGAAGCTCTCTCCAAGGCCCAGCGGGGACCTAGACTAGTTCCTGGGCCATGAGTGAGCTGTGTGACCTTGACCAAGTCAACCTCCTCTCTCTGGCTCCTCTCTACAATGAACAGTTTGACCTAACTGACCCCTCAGGTCTTCTAGAACTCCACTGTTGATTCTTTTTGTTATTGTTAATCCTCATCCGGGGATATTTTCCAATGATTTTAGAAAGAGTGGAAGAGAGGGAGGGAAGGGGACAGAGAGAGAGAAACATCGATGTGAGAGAGACGCATTTATTGGTTGCCTCCTGCGCGCGCACGCCGACCCGACCAAGAATCAAACCCACGACCCTTCCGTGCTCATCTACACCAGCCAGGGCGGTTCTGTGACTTGATGGCAGGGGTTCCCTGTCTTTAGAGAGTTAGGTAGAAACTCACTCGGCTCTGCCCAGGGAGGAGTTGGCGTGCACTGTCCAGACCATGGTGTCCAGAGGCCACATGCTGCCCTTACTCTCACCGAGGCCTGGCTGATGGCCGGAACCCCAGCTTACCTTTGCCCTAGTTAGTACACCATTTGTCACTCATCCCTGTGACCTGGGTGACTGCAGGATGGATGAGGGTGAATTTCACCCCCTCCCCGGCCCCCGGTGTCCCCTCCTTGGGCCCTGGCACTTAGGACCAGAGCACTTCTTCTTCTTTTTCTTTTAATCTTTATTGTTAAAAGTATTATGTGTCTCCTTTTTCCCCCATCGACCCTCTTCAGCCCCCTCTCACCACCCCCCCAGCCCTCACCACCCCACTGTCTGCGACCACGGGTTATGCATATGTGCACGCAAGGCCCAGAGGCCTTCTCAGACCACTGCCCTCTCCCCTAGAGCCCATGCCGGACAACCAGATGGTCATCATCATCGCAGTCGTGTCGGCGCTGCTAATGCTGTTTGTGGCGTCCGTCCTGCTATGCTTCATCTTTGGCCAGCAGTGGCACCAGAGGCGGAGAGGCAATTACGGGGTACAAGCAGCGTGGAGGAGGCTAAGGAGCTCCTACCGGGCATAGCCATGGCAGAAGGACAGTGACAAGCCTCAGAGGACTTTGGGGACATTTCCTTTTCTAGTCTGAATACAAACGCCTGGACTTAACCCTGTGCCTCGCGTCTCCTCCTGGGAGAGAACTCCGCGGCGGGAAGGTGACTCATAGGCCCTACACTTCTCTCCCTAGAAGCCTCCTCCAGGTCCCTCCGCCCTCTGCTTCACAGCGGCCAGCCCAGCCCTGGGCTGCCCCCATGCTGACCAGCCGAGGCACCAGGCACCCACCCCCACTGGGCTGAATGACAGTGCCTCCTAGGTAGGGTGGGGAGGTGTACCCTGGCCTGGCAGGGCAGAGACACTCTGTTCCCACATGGCCCTCGGGAACTCGGGCCACTCCCTGTCGGAGCAGGACACGGCCAACAGAGCCAGCTTCCTGGGGTGAGCGGAGGAGGGTGGGGGCCCCAGGCATCTGGCTCAGCTGCAGGACCCTCCCAGTCAGGACTTTTCCGCATCTTGGCCTTTGCAGAGCCGTGGACGACAAAATCAGTCTTGCGCCGCCTCCTGCTCCATTGTTAGGCCAAGTGGAGACCCCGCAGCCCGGCCTTCCCAGGGAGCAGGGGGAGGGACTGAGGTCTGGGGGGCTCTGGTTCTCCCCCTCCCCCTCGCCCAGGAAGCACACAGTGGGGCAGAGTTGGGTGTTCACGTAGTCCCGGGTCTTGAACAGTGGATAACCTAATGCGCTGCCTCCAGATGAGAGAGGGCTGGTTAAAGGTCTTAATGGGAAGGAGAGGAGACCGATTCGCCCTAGAGGGGAGGGCCTGGTTGGGGTCGCAGCAGAGAAGGGCTGTCAGGTGTGACTCTGAGCTCCCAGAGGGGCCCTCGGGGGGGCTGTATCCAGCCTCGCGGTGCAGCTGGGGTGGGTCCCTGAGCCAGCGTCTGTCTTCATAGTAAGCTCTCAGCATCATAGTAATCTGGGTGGGGGAGACAGCACCCTCATCTTGACTCCCTCCTGCCTCAGTGGACCCCAAGGAGGGAAAGGGAAGGGGACAGGCCAGTTGCCTGCACAGTGATGGTACCCCCGCCCTCAGGGGAACACAATCCCCCTAGCCTCCTGACCCAACCCTAGGCCTGGACCCTGCTGCCCACACACCCTGCCCCTACCTGAAGCCGGGGGTACATCCACACCCACAGTCCCTGTGGCACTGGGGGGTGGGGGTGGGGGCACGGCTCTCCTGAGGTAGGGATGAGAAAAGAAATGCCCTCATCAGAAGTGTCCTCTGCGGTTTGACCCACAACGATCTCCACCCACCTGCAACCCCAAGACAGCTCCCCCAGCCCAGCCCTCGCCTCACTTACACCCCCCTTTTCCTGGCAGGAGAGTGCTGCTGGATCCTGGCTGCATCCTGCAAGGGGGGCTGGTGGGGGGGAGGGGGAAGGAAAGGTGCTGGCCAGGGAGGCAGGAGGCCCAGAGCGGGCGTCGGGCAGGGCAGGTAGTGGTGGTGGAACACCAGAGGCCTTTCCTCCTGGGCTTCCAGCTCCTCTTCCTCCTCACTCTCCTCTTTCGGACCCTCCATGTGGACCTGGGGGTTGCGCAAGAGGTGGGAGATGGTGACAGCGTCAGGCTCTCCCCACCCCACTCCTCCGTGCCTCTAAATTATTTTTCCAGATTTGCATCATCAGCTGGTTACTGGTATTTGCTACATGTAAGCAGGCATTTGGAGACATTTTGCAGGTGGGAACCTGAGGCTTGAAGAGCCTGAGTAGCTGGTCTGAGGTCACCCAGCTAATAAGAGGCGAGCAGGGGCTGGAAGAATACAGGTTTGACTCCAGGGCTGGGGTGGGGGCCAGGAAGCTGCCCCTGGCCTGCCCCGGGCCCTGGAGCCACTCATCCCAAAGCCGCTGGAGGGCTCTGCCAGCTGGGTGGTGGACACTCCCTCACCTCCAACCATTGAACTCCCACGTGGCTGTCAAGGGCTGGTTCTAAGGCCACCTGCCCCTCCAAGGAGCCTTTCCTCATGCCCAGCCAGGTGGGCACACAGGCAGGGCAGCCTCCTGTGCCGGCACAGCCAAACTTGCCTGGTGCCCACAGTCATTCATTTATTCATTGGCTTCTCGGCAAACATCAACCTCCAAGTACCAGGCGCCTGCAAGGCCAGGTGCAATGGCGCCTGTCCTCCTGGGCCTGCAGCCCAGGGAGGGACACCCTGCAGGGACGCCTCCTTGAAAACAAGGCCTGTGTGGTCTGGATTAGGGACCCCCAGCCCCAACCCATGGAGACTGGCACAGGGCCTGGCACATAATCGGTGCCAAACAGACTCAGTCAGATAGGTGTGGGCTGACTTCCTGCTCCTTTCACCTGGTCCTTTCTCTCAAGGGGAGACCCCAGATGGATCCCCACCCTGGACCTTCAGGTGGGCAGCCCCCAGGGTATGGGGAGAGTCCCCCCATCTCCCCCCCAGCCTCACACCTGCAGGCCAGAGAAGGTGGGCCAGGGGTTGAGCGCTGCTGCCACCAGGCGACCCAGGATCAGCTGGTGCATCTGTGCGTTCTGCAGCAGCATCAGCTCCATCAGGTCTAGGGGTGGGAGTTCAGTGGGCACTGCCCCCACCCCAGCCCCCTGCCCCCACCCAGAGCCTTTTCCCGGACACCCAGCCCCAGGGTGCAGAAGCGGGTGGTGATGCAGCCTCAATACCCAGACAGGTGCGGGGTAGAGGAAGGTACCAGGGCAGGAGGGAGCCTGGCGTCTCACCTTCCTTCACACGTCCTGGCTGCGAGGGTGGCGGTGGGACGGCCCATGGGAGGGGCTGCAGGACCCTCACCCAGGGCTGGGGAAAGAGGTGACTCAGCCAGGCTAAGCGGAGAAGGGATTGGGGGTCCAACCCCCCCCCCATGCACCCTCCCCCTCCCAGTTGCCTCCCTAACCCCGCAGGGGCCTTAAACTCCCCTCAGCGCCCCTTCGGCCTCCCTGCCAAGTCTCTTCCTCTCCAGCTGGGGTCGCTCTCCTCATCTCATCCCCCACCACCCCCTCCACAGTTCTTACCCCTCCCCCGCCCGCCCACCCCGTGACTGCTCCCCAACTCTGCCATCGCCCCCAGGCCTCCCGGTAAAGGCAGGCTCTGCTGCCTGGCGCAGCCCTCACCACGGGAGCTGCACTTTGCGGTGCGGGATGACCCCAGCTCCCTCCAGTCCCAGAGGCCATAGCCGCTTCCTTCGGTCAGGGTTACCTTGGCGACGCGACGCCAAAGTCTCCTCCCTGGCAACAGCCGGTCCCGCCCCACCCGCTCCGGTTGCCTGCCGCATTTGCCCGAAGTCGCTGCCTTCAGCTCTCCTTTCTCCACCTCCAAGGACGTGGGGGCCCCAGTTCTCTCCCCGCAAAGAGGCCCGGACGCCCACCTCCAAGCGCCCTGCACCGGGGCTGGGTATCGCGTCTTATTCCTCCTGTAACTCCAGACCCGACACACCCCAGGCCCTGACCTGCGGGGCTTGTGTTTGGTGAGGGAATGAGTGAGTGGCTGGAGAGGTGGCCCTAACGCAAGTCACTTTGTTTTCAGGAACCAAAGCTCCAGTGACTAAGATGATGAGTTAGGCAGGAATAGAGAATTCTGTCGGACCAGCCAGGGGCCTGGGGCGGGGGAGTGAGGTGGGCAGAGGATCTGCTGTCTGTCACTCTGAGTCAGAGGGGCATCCTTGGGCCAAGGGTGGTCTCTGGAGCAGACCGTGGAAGGAAACACCAACCAAGTTCACGGGAAAGGCTGGCCCCTGGCCAGAAGCAGGTGGCTGGCCCCTGACCCACCCCCACCGGCTTCCCCTTGTAGCTGTCTGCCCCCTGCTCCACGGCCAAGGTGGAGAAGCTGGGAGTTCAGCAGCAGGGCCCATTATTGTCCCTCATCCTGGGAAAACTGCCGAAGCATGCATTCTTTGACAGGAAGTTACCAAGGTCTTTTTTGCTCAAGAACAGGTGAGAGGAGAGATCTATTTCGGTAGCTGTGAACTTCGCAAGACAGGCCCCGAGCAGCAGTCAAGAAAAATCAGGACAGGAAGCTGGGATTAGCACCCCGTGCATCGCCCTGCCCCCACCCCCCCATGTCTGTTCAGCAGCCCTTCCCGGCAGTCCTGGCGTCTAAAATCAGAAAGACCGGGTTCCACCTCCTCCTTTAAGCCTCAGTCTCTATCTCCAGGGGAGGGGGGAGGGGGAGTCTGTGGACAGTGCATTCGCTACGCTTGTGGGTCTAATGGCTTCAACAGCCATCAACAAACAGAGATGGGGCCCTGTGGTCACGGGCCCAGTGAGTGGGAGGGCACCTTTCCCCCTCCACCCTCTTCCAGGGAGAAAGACACACCTGTCCTTGAGCTCCCCTTCAGCTGGAGGTGCCTGTGTGTGCAAGGCGCCTTCTGAACACGGGGACACAGTAGTGTAGTTCCATCGGTGTTGGGAGTGAAGACCCACCCAAGACTGTGCAAAGTCACCATGGACCCTGAGGAGAGAGGACTCCTCACCGAGGGACGAGTTCTCCACCCTCTGTGGGTGGAGAGGGCACCCAGGTGCAGGTGCAGGAGCAGACGGGACCTGTGATGATCCAGTGAGTCGAACTGTCTGGCTGAGCTGGAGGAGCTGGGCAGCAGGAGGTCCCAGCAGCGCAGGCAGACACAGGTCAGACACAAAGGCCTGGCTATGGAATTTAGGATTCACCATGTGGGCAAAGGAGAGCTCTTGGTGGGACGTGGGCATGAGAGAAATAAGGGGGCAACATGCGCACAGCCAGGTTTTAGAAAGATTCGTCTGGTTTCACACATCTTCGCTCATGTCGACCAGGATGAGAGAGAACAAATGTCTGATGGGGTATCTTCCCAATGGAATACAGCTCAGTCAGTGACAATGATGGTAGCGACCAAGCAGGTCACACAAGGGGCCCAGCCAATATAACGGTATAAGAAACGTTTTAGTAAAAATTCCGTAACTTAATTTTTACAATATCCTGTTATTCGGAATTAATAACAAACTACAACATTCGCTAATGACTGATTACTATAATTGTGTTGCATTCATTTTCCTCACTCATCTTACGCGCAGGCGCACCACTTCTCTCCACTAATACTAGCCACAAATATTTTAGCAGCCGATTGCCACGTCATTAGTCTTGGACTGACTTGTTTGCTGTGCGCAACAGGAATTACTTAGTTTTCAGAGAACAATAAAAAATAGGTTTGTTTGCCTTATGCTTATTCATTTGTGCAGTTATTCAGTGTCTGGTAAGTTAATGTTTAAGAAAAAATATTAATTTTTATTAAAATGTTCTATTATTTCATGTTAACGATGACTCGTTTATTTCAACCCTTTGTATCCAGCATGTCTCTATCAAAATAAACCTAGGTTTCTATGAAAATCGAAGCTTTTGTGTTTGTTTGTGCCTGCATAAACTTAAACCTTGTTTATTTGGCCTGTGTTAGCCTTTGAGTTTGACACGCTTGGTATAGAATGTATCCATAGGGTGTCCCAAAGAAGTGTACACCCTTTGAATAATTATAATTCAAATGGTTTGTTCTTTTGAGATTTAATCCATTGGAATTAACTATTCAAAGTATGTATACATTTTTGGGAGACACCCTGTATTAATGTGGAATGATGTCCAAAAGAGCTGAGAAAACAATCAATAAGCATAGTAAGCTCTTAGTTCTGTTTTTAAGATCACAGGTATATCTGTGTGTGTGTGTGTGTGTGTGTGTGCAGAGAGTGGGAGGCAAAGAGGAAGGAAGAGAGGAAAGGGGGAAGAGAGACAGAAAAGATACAGAGACAAGGAGGGAGGCAGGAAGAGAGATGTCAGGGCCTGACCACACCTCCCAGCCTCCCCCAGGGCCTCCTGGGATTGGTCCTTGCGCTCATCTACCGTGTCTACCTGGGCATTTCTTGGCCCCTAGGAGGCAGTCCTGAGGCTGTCCCAGGAGCAACCCTGGAGCTTAAAAGGACAGGAGTTGTTGGTAAGCTCCCCAGCCTCCTGGCCTCTGGAGGGCACCTCTGAGGGGTCCTCCCACCGTCTCCCACGCCCCCCGTGGCCTTGTGCCCCTGTGGACCCAGTGACAGCCCGCTCACAAACGCACAGCCGGTTGGCTTTTCTCCTCTTCCCGGCACTTCCCCACTCCCACACTGTGCTTCCTGAGATTTCCTTCCAAAGAAAAGGCATGCTCCCAAATCCTGGCCTTTTGGGGGGATCCAAACCAAGACACCAGCCTCTCACTCTCTCTCAGCCTGCCCCCAGGCTGCTGAAAACGCCAGGCAAAGGCGATTCTGGTTGCTCTAGGACACATGTGTGTCTGGTGAAGTGAAGCACTGCAGTAAACAGGAGAGAAAATTGGTCTAGGAATACAACGGTCAATGAATTAAGCTGAGGCAAACGAGAGGCAGGGAGGCCAGCAAGGAGGCCACCACCCTCTCCCCTCTAAAGGGAGCCCAGAGCAGGCTGGAGGTGACTGAGGGGAACGGGCAGGAAGGGGTGACCTCCGAGAGAAGACTGCCCGTTAACCCTACGCGAATCTTGTGCTTTGGAAGACAGGGCTGAACGAAAACCATCCTGCTTCTATTCAGTCGGAGTTCTCGGCCGGAGGAAACAGAAGCATCTGCTACTTGGAGAAAGGGAAAGCTGCGCACTTCTCGCCAGAGCTATTTTGCTTGTAGAAGATCTAGCGTCAGTCAGCCACTTGCCCCGCCTCCTATTCTTTCCTGTGAGCCGAGGACCACTCCACCTACTTCCTTTTCACTTGTTTGGGGTTTTTTGTTTTGTTTTGTTTTGGCGGATTTTGCTTGTAGTCTCCCAAGATAATATGTACCCACAGTCCTCCTGTTGCCTTGGTAAAAATCTACTCCTGGGACTAAGCTGAACATGGGAAAAGATTGCTCATCAAATGTGTTCATCGCAGCGTTTTTGAGAGTTGAACATTGAATGTTACTCCATAACTATTAGTAGGGGAATGTGTCTGTAAGATCAAGATTTACGGGACTGGAAAAATGAGCTCCCGCCTTACTCCCCCAGAAAAGGCGAGAAAAGGGCCCCCCTAGGAATTCCTGTGGAACCTTCCCTGCTTCTCTTGGTACCGGTGAG
Source organism: Murina feae (assembly GCA_004026665.1). Classification (NCBI taxonomy): domain Eukaryota; kingdom Metazoa; phylum Chordata; class Mammalia; order Chiroptera; family Vespertilionidae; genus Murina; species Murina feae. The sequence continues at coordinate 47,509 of PVJC01004859.1, forward strand.
GACGAGGACGCACCCAGCAGAGAGATGACCCAGCCGGGGGCCCTTTTCTTGGGCTCAATCCCTCAAGGAGCTGGCCTGGAGGGAGCTAGACTAAGGGTTGGAGGAAAGGAGCTGAATGCCACTTTGCAGGATCCCACGCCCGCCTGGGCACGACATGGTGAAGGAGCTTGAAGGCACAGCAGTGGAGACGCTCCTTGTGGTGGTGGTTTTATTGGTCTTTAGAGGCTCTGATTGATGCTGCTTCTGCACATCGTGGTCCTGTGAGACGAGTGTACGGGGTTTTGTCCAACAGGCCAGGTGGCACTTCTGGAGACGGAGAAACACACAGGTTGCGTCAGTGGGACGCCTGTGAGGAGGACCGGGTCTCAAAGTCCATTCACGGCCATGGGGCTGTGGACCATTTCAGAGCCCGCCCCCCTGGCTCCGTGGAATCGGGGTGCCAGCGACCATGGGAGCACCTCCTGAAGCTCCCAGAAAATCACCCCAACCAGATGACTCAGGGGAGAAACTGACTGGATGGGCTGGGGTTTGGGGCTGGGCTAGGGCCCGGCGAGGCAGTTCCTGTGGGTCCGGGTGGGATTCTCCGAAAGGCAGCTGTTTTGCAGAATTCCTTTGTTTGTGGGCAGCTGAGACTCAACCTGAACTGGCTTAAGGAAAAGGGTGTTTTTCTGGCTCCTGCGATAGGGCAAGACAGAGATAGAGCTGGCTTGTACTTTAACTGGCTCGGGAGTCAAAAGGTGTCTTCGGGTCCCTCCTCCTTCGTCACTCCCCCTCCGGGCAGTGATCTCACTCCCTCCTCCTCAGGCAGGTGAGAGGCACACCCCAGGCACCTTCAGACTTTCTCCAGTGACTCTAGACACACTTAGAGGATCCTGAGCAGGGAGATGTTACTTTTTAAAAATAATATATATTTGTATTGATTTCTGAGAGGAAGGGAGAGGGAGAGAGAGAAAGAAACATCAATGATGAGAGAGAACCACTGATCAGCTGCCTCCTGCACGCCCCACACTGAGGACTGAGCTTGCAACCCAGGCATGTGCCCTGACTGGGAATCGAACCTTGATCTCTTGGTTCATAGGTGAACACTCAACCACTGAGCCACAGCAGCCAGGCCAGGTTACTTTCTTTTGTATCAATACATAGAAGTCCTGGGAGGACTAAGATCAGCCCTCCTTCAGCTTTTGGACCAACCACTGTGGTCAAGAGGATTGGCCACACCCAGGTAACATGGCCCTGTCTGTGGTCGGGACAGGGTGGCAGTTCTGCAGGCAGCAGCCCCACCAGAATCACATATTTGGAGTAGGGACCGTTCCCCAAAGGAAGGAGGAAATGATCACAAGAAGGAGCATGCATCCCTCTGTGGTTGTGGAGAAAAAGTCACATTTAACATAGAGCTTTGTTTTCCAGTCAGCTCCATCCCTAACACGAGAGACACCTCGTGCAAATTAGGAAAACTGGCCCCTCCTTCTAGACCTTTTGCTACCAACTGCTAGGAAATTATCGTTTTAAATGCACGAAGCTGTAATGGCGACAAACATGATTGGTGCCCAGAACTGTGCAGTGGACAACCAGACAGCCGGATGCAGCGGCCCTGCCCCCACACGCTGCAAGCAAGTCCCTTTCGTGACTTCCATCCCTCACTACAGAAAGCCTTGCCCCACAGAGCGCTGGGCAGTGGCGAGGCAGAGGCCAAAGGGCAGAGCTGTAAAGGGAATGCTAGCATCCTGCCACCACCTCCCCTCCAGGACCCAAGGGAGCAGAGTGCTAGCAGGGGGACAGTGGCCAGGAGGGCCAGGCAGGGGCCATCAGCAAAGCAAACGAGCCATAGCAGGGCCAGGAGAGATGAAAGGGCCCCCAAGGAGCAGCTTTGGGGAGACCCCTTGGGAAGGATCTGAGACGAAATGTTTGCTTTTCCGCCAAGTGCTGGAAGCAGCAGACCCTGCAAGGCATTAGCAGTAAAACTCCAGAAAGTGCCAGGCCAGTGAGCACAGCAGGACAGAGAGCAGCTTATACGATGCCAGGCTCCCACCTTGGCCCAGAAGACACACCTCTGAGTGCGTGAGGTGAAGCTCAACCACAGCCAGGCCTGGCCCCCAAGGAGGTCCACCTGCTGAGGCTGTGTCCACACAGAGTCCCTGGGTGGAGAGGTACTATTGGAGAAAATGGGGGGTCACCCCTCCCCAGGCCTCCCAGGGCCCCTCTCAAAGTCCACTCTGTCCTGGACTCAGTTCAGCTGGGGCTGTGGCTGCCAGAAAAGACAGACTCGGGGGATGAGCCTGGGAGACTCGGGGAAGGATTCTGGATTCGCCCAGGGATTCTGTGTCTCCTGCGCAGGCTCAGGTGGGAGAGCTGTGAGATGGGGCATTTCACAGCTGCTCCACTAGGGGTCACCACAGCCCCAGAGTGAAGGGAGGTGGGCTCAACCAGCCGCATTCCTCCCCCACCACAGACCCTCCCCAAGCTAGGAGGGACAGATGGCTAGCCAGGGGGTGGGGGTGGTGGGGGTGGTGGGGGTTGGGAAATGACCCTTGAGACTGGTGTGTGTGTGTGTGTTTGGGTGTGTAGGTGTGAGTGTACACATTTGAGGCATACATTTGATAAAAATCTAGTGACCGCAAGTACATATAGGTGGCCCTTTGTACATGTGAACAGGAGGATGTATGTGGGCAGACAACCTCGTGGATATAAGTAACATGCGTGGAAATGCGTGAACACGTGAGCTTGCCTGGGAGTGGGAGTGTGTGCACAGATGCACACTCGATACAAGTCCAGTGTCTGTGACACGTGGCATTCGTGTTCATCTGGCGGGAGAGTGCCGAGGGCTGCGTAATGGACTAATGCACATATATGCTCAAGCCGGACGTGAGTGTGGAGTGTGCCTGAGGTGTGAGCAGTACATGTGTGTGCATGGGTGGGACACGAGTAGAAGCGTTTATGTGACTGTGTGCAGGGTGATTTACGTGTAAGGCTGAGCACGCGTGTGTGTGAACACTTGGAATGCCTGTGCATGAGTGTGTGTCAGAGTGTGAGTGTGTGAACACGGGGGCGTGTCCACGAGTGTGTCCACGTGTGTGTGAGTGTGTGCCACAGGAGTGTTCCTGAAAATGAGTCTGAAGGAAGTTTTCGAGCCAGAATGAGCTTATGTCCGATGGTCATGAGAGGGAGTGTGTGGATGGGCTCGTGCGTGTGCCCCCGGGAGTGTGGGTGCGCGTGCGAGCGTGTGTGGCAGTGCGGCTCTGGGTCGTGGGCGCCCAGACCGGGTGAGGCAGTGCGGCGAGGCTCCCACCTGAAGACTGGCCCGGGCCTCAGGTTTCACTCATGACCCCGTGACATCAGCGCAGCAGCTGTCCCGCTGGCCCGGCCCCCCGGCCAAGTCCCCCAGAGTCCCAGCCTCAGCCCGAGGTGGGCATGACAGCGAGCTCCGCTCCGTCCAACAGTGAGTACCGCGCCCCTCTGCACCCGCCTGGGCCGCCACCCCGAGGGCAGGCCACCCCGAGGGGCAGGCCGCCTGGCCCCAAGCCCAGCCTGGCTCTGAGGAAGCCACCACTTTGCTCTGGGCACTGCTGTCCTGCCCACGCCGGGCCCTCCTCTTCAGCTGCCCGTGCCCAAGGTCCTGGTGCCTTGACCCTCTGGCCCCGAACTCGCCTCTCCCTGCCCTGCGCCCTGCCTGGCTGGCTGTCCTGCCCTCGGCTGGTGAGGGTCCTCACCCTGCTCACACATGGCCAGGGGCACGGGGTGCCCCGGGGGACAGAGGCTGGGCTGCGCTTCCTCAGGAGGGAGTGGAGGAGCACGCAGTGCCCTGCTCAGCCTGCTCGCCGCCGGGCAGGGGTGGGAGCGGCAGGGGCCGGGGTGGGCGGCGGCTCCTTTGGTCTCTGAAGCTGGAATCTGTGAGATGCCAGCAGAGGACACGTCTCGGGCTGCTGCGCCCGCCCTCCAGGCTCTGCCCGCCGCCTGCTCTCCGCCCGCGCCCGCCCACTGGGGGCACAGTTGGGCTCTTTCCCTGGAGAAGCCAAGAAGCCAGAAAGCCGGCAGTGAGGGGGGAAAGATGGGGAGCTTGAGAAGACTCTGGGGGTCTCAGGAGGAGCCTGCGGCCAGGGTGGAGACGGGAGCTGGGGGCAGGGGTGCAGGCCAGGGCAGAGCGCAGCCCCCTCTGCTGGCAGAGCGGCGCCCGGGACCCTGAGAGGGAGGTGGGCGAGGCTGGCAGAGAATGAGCGAGGGGCCGCCGAGCTGGGGTGGCGCTCAGAGGCCTGCACAGCTGAAGGGCAGTGGGGGGTGAGGGTTGTTGCTGCCCAGAGGGGGCATTTGTTCGAAAGGTTGGAACTTTGAAAGGTTGGGAAGTCCCGTCTAGAGAGCCCTGAAGGTGGGGGCTGCTTGAGACTTTCCAAGAATGCACTGGGGTGGGAGGGGGCCCTGAGCCCCTCCTGGGTCCACCGGGTTAAGTACTGTGTCTGGGTGCCCATCGCCTGGGTACTGGGTCAGGGCAGGCACCAGGTCAAGATGAGGGCTCACAGAGCCCCAGGGTGGGAGGTGGTCCTCCAGGTGGAACTAGACTTGTCGCCCTCCCAACCAGCAGAGGTCTGACAGAAGTAAATCTGCGCCCTCCCTCCCCTAGGCCCATGGAGGTTAGAGCCCAAAGGAGCCTTGAAGGCCCTTTGAAGAGCCAGCTGGGGGAGAGGAGCTAGAGACTAGCTGTGGCCAGTCTGAAGCGGGGAGGGGCTGGCCGAGAGGCAGGGTGGAGCAGGGGTGGCCATTGTTGTCTGGCATCTGTGACCAAGGCTGTGGCTTCCCCCAGGGCCCTGAGCTGAGCCCAGTCCTGGGTGTGCAGGGCTGGGGCTGAAGGCAGAGAGGGCTGGTTCTCCCAGGATTCTTCTGCAGTCACCTCATCCCCAGTCCCCTGCCCGTGGCAGGGCCTCACTCTATGTGGCAGGGGCGTGGGCACTTGTGGTCATTGCATAAGTATTTGAAGTCACATCACCTTGGGGGACAGCAGGGGTCCCAGACATAGCTGAGGGTCCACCCTCACCTCCAAACCAGGCATCTCTCAAGGGCTTGGCTGGAACTTGAGCAGGTTTGGGGGAAGTAATGAGGGTCCTTTCCAGGTGACCCTGTCCCAGCCTGGCCCTGCTGGTCATTTCTGGTTGGGGACCTACATGGGGTAGGGGTCAGGACTTGAGGTCACCTTCCCAGCTCCAGACTGGCCTGAGTGTCACGGCTGTCCAGTAGCTTCCGTCCCAGGGTCCTGTGCCCCGTGCCCAGGCCCAGGCCAAGGGGAAGCTCTGAGGCGGATGCTGAAGACAGAACTCTTGGCCAAGGTTGGGGGTGGTCCTGACAAGGTCCCTGTCTTTGGGAGCAACTCCCACCACCAGAACAGAGAAAAGTGTAGACAATGGCAGGGAGAGGTACAACTTGGGGTGAGGTGTGGAGAAGCTTGGAGGGGGAGGTGCCGCCAGAGAGGAGAGGAGAGGTGGACCTTACAGAGAGGGGTGGAAGGGCTCTCTAGGTGAAAGGAGAGAGATGCATCCGAGAGAAATAAAAACCCTGAGCCTGGGGCTGTGGAGGACAGGTAGGGAGACAGGGGAGGGTGGGGGAGAGGAGGGTGGTGTCAACAGCCACAATGTGGGGTACACAAACCTTCTGTCCCTTCACTCCTCTTACCAGCAGGGCTCGGGCCAGAGGGTCCTGTCACCCAAGGGGGCACACCTAGTGAGCAGCAGGCCTCCGTCCACAGTGGCCAGGGTCGCTGCTCCCTAGGGGGGAGCTGACCCTGGTACGGGCTGGGTGGGGGCAGAGCTCCTTACTGAGACCCGGGGGGGGGGGCGCAGTGGGTTCCAATGGGTAGCCCTAGGGTTGTGTGTCCTCAGCTTGGCAGTGGCAGGGATAGGCCCAGTCTCCCTGGGACTCCATCAGAAGGAGCTTATGGGGCTGGGGAAGCCCAGGTTCCCTCACCTCCACTTCCCCTGCCGGGCGGGCCTTTCATGTGCTCTGGCCCCCAATCTGCCTCGTCAGCAACAGCTATTTTTATCCCCGCAGTTTTCAGTCAACAGCCCTCCTTGGGGATATGGGTCAGCAGGAGGGGCCCAGGCTGTACCCCTCCAAGAGCAGGCTGTCCCTCCCCACCGAACCCCTAGCCGAGGGGTCCCACTCTGTTTTCAAACTGACTTGTGACCCTTCCACCAGATAGGCCGGGGAAGGTCGTGGCGATCAAGCTTGGTGGTTAGGAGCCGAGGTGTCTTTCGAGAGCTGGCGGGTCTGGCTTCCAGCCCTAGTTTACTGTGCAAATAACCTCTGGGGGTTTCCTTACCTTCTCTGCACCTCAGTTTACTCATCCGTGAAATGTAGCGATAACAACAGGATCGTGCTGAGAATTAACGGAGCTCAGGACATGGGAGGGGCCCAGGACAGCGTGCGGCAAGTAGCCAGCTCTGCGGAGTGTTGCCCAGTAGTTAACTGTTGTGGCTCTTACCAGGCTGTGATTCTGCAACAAACGTCTCGCTGTTGGTGGTTTGGGAGGGGGAGTAACAGACGTGGAAGGGGCTGCAAGGTGGGTCTGTAGGCTGTTGGGGCAGAAAGCAGGGACACCTTATCCCCTTAGTATTTTTCAGGGGAGGGAGAGCCTTTATGAAAGACCTGCAGAGCCGGAAGTTCTGACGTTTGCAAATGTTGCTGTGAGAGCTGGGAGCTGTGAAGCCTTAACGCGAGTCCCTCCGGCTCACGTTTCCATAAGGTCTGCCCGTGACTCTCCTCTGCTCGGAGGCTTCTGTATCCTCTATCGGCCTCATTGTGGAGCAGGGTGGCTGGTGAGAAGACATCTCTGGCGCAGTTTTTTGGGTTCAGCAAAGTTCTCTGAGCACGTGGCCACCCGGGAGTGGCTGGCTGAAGGGCAGGACACAGTCCCTCAGTCTTTCTTGGGGGTTTCAGGTCCTAGGGCCGGGGTCCTCGGGCAGCTAGAGGGCCGCCCCTCCCGGTGCTGGTGACCATGACCCTAACTCCTGGGGCCTAACTGGGGCCTGGGGCCCGAGCTCAAAGCCCACCCTGCCCAGATGGTGAAGGGTTGGTGGAGAAGGTAGGGAGGCGGGTGGGCCCTGGAATTCTCCAGGCTCAGGCTTAGCGTTGCAAAGTCCTCTTGGTGGATTCAAGGCAGGAAGTAGGCCTGTCAGCTGTGGTCTGGGAGGGGTGATGGTGCCGGGCAGAGACAGGAGAGAGCAGAGGCCAACATCCGGAGGCTAACACAGCTGGAGGGCAGCAGCCCTGTGTCCTGTGTCCTGTGTGCCTGTCCAAGGGCTGTGCAGAGGCCTTAGACATGTGTGTAGGAGATGGGTGCACACGCAGGCTTGAGGGGGGTCATGCATGGAGCCTGGGGCATGATGCTTGCCGGCTCCTTGGAGATTGCTAAGCCAGCAGAGGGTAGGAAGCCCCAGACCTGAACTAATCAGCCTCCCCACTCTTTGGAGCAGTTGGGCAATGACTCGTGGAAGCAAGGCTGGTGTGTGTGTGTGTACATGTACACACACACAAGTGGGCCGCAGAGGGAGTTAGATAAGGTGACCAGATTTAAAGCGGTACACCATTGACTGGGGGATTTTTTTTTTTAATTATTACTTAAAATATTACAAAAAGTAATCGGGACTTTTTTAAAACACCACAGGACGCAGGACAAACTGTTAAAAATCGGGATGTCTGGTCTCCTTAGTATATGAGGATCGATTAGTGCAAATAAAAACCAAACCTTGAAGAAATCTCTTTATCAAACCATTAACCTGTAGGCCCCACCACCCCCAGCTCCCACCACGAGGCTCTCGGAGGCCTGATCCTGGTCCTGCCAGACTCCCACCCCAACCCACGTCCTTCAGGGCCTTGGCCCGAGGAGTCTGGTCTGTCCTTCACAGAGGACAGACAGATGAGAATCAGACCAACCAAGGAGGGCAACCTGGATGGGACCTCAACCTGGTGTGCCCTGTACTGGGGGGGAGGGGCCAGAAGGAGGTGGCATTTGCAGGCACAGGCACATGGGTTTGGCATCAAAGAGCTGCACTTGTTAGCTGGGACTGGTTGGAAGCCTAGCACACGGTAAGCACCAAATGAATATATTCATGACTGCTCCCCACCCCCCATGACTGCTTCTCATAAAGTATTTCTAAGCCCCCACTTTGTGGGCCTGGGCACGTCAGCACAATGGTGCTGAGATCTGGGGGCCCGAAGAACCCACCCCTCCACCTTAAATAGACTCGTTCCCAAGCTGACGGAATTCTGTATTTTAAGATGTGATTTAAGGCTCCGCCTTGGATGCAAAAACTCACTCTCAGGCCTTTGCTTCTGGGAAGAAAAGACTCCAGGACCCACAGCTGAGCTGGGAAGGGTTAGCGGGAAGTGGGCACAGCTCACAAAACCCAAACACAGCCCATTTGTGGGGTTTTCTTTCATCGGGGCCCCTCACCAACCAGAAGCACTCTGGGTGGAGGGAAAGGTCAGGTTTGGGAGGAGGAAGCAAGTTGGGGGAAAACTAAGCAAATGTTCTTAGAGAGCCTTTGGGACTCGGCAGAGGACAGAGCTGATTGTGGGGGAAAGGGTTGCCAATATGTCCTGAACAGGAAGCCAGCCTTGGCATACAGTAAGTGCAAAATAAAAGTGGCCACCACTGTCATTCTTACCCCTCAGGAAGGACAAAACATCAGGCCGGTCGAATCAGGTGCCTGAAAAGGGGGCTTGTTTTGACCCAGTGAACCTCACAGGGAAAATGCAATCAGCATCAGCTCACCCCTCCCCCAGGAGCACCCCAGGTGACCCTGATTATTTCCAGAACTCTCAGGGCTCCTGAGAGTCCGGAGGTGTCTACACTAGGCTCCAGGCTTCAGGCCACCCTCCAAGACCGCTTGGAGCCAACTTCCTCTGCAGAGAGTGTTAGACCAGGAGGGGGGCCACCCTGTGACTTCCTCCAGGCCCCTGGCCTGCCCAGCCAAGGCACTAAGTGTTGGCAAAGAAACAACAAGGCTGCCCTCCCACCCCTCCCTACCCCCTGCCCTAGCTGAGAAAAAGCTGTGCCCTGAAATTCACTACTAGCGGGTCATGGGGATCCATTTTGCATTCTTGGAGTTAGGCCACAGTGGGAATTAGGAATTTGGGAAGTGGGCCACCCGGATGCCGGATGCTGTCTTTGGCCAGGACAGAAAGAGTGTGGACCTGTTTCAGTCAGTCTCCCAGAAAGTTCTGAGTCTGAGGCCCCTCTACAGGTGAAGCTTGAGGGGCCCTCCCTGGCCGCACACAGCTCCAGGTAATTTTGCTCCAAATCCACAGAGAAATCAACAGCCAGGCCCTGGGGGCGACCAGGAGCTTTGCTGGAGATGAAGAGTGTGCTTGGTTGGCAGGAAAGCTGGTGACTGGGGCCTGAGCAAGGTCAGCAAGCTACCTCTGTATCCTCGGGGACATGCCCTGGGGGACAGCCAGTGAGGGGCAGGTCACACCCATTTTCCATCTTCAGGAGGGTTTCTCACAGCGGCTTGTACATCCTGGGCTGGAGGGGCCTGGCTGAGGCCTCTTGGGGGATTTCAGGCTGATGCAGTGCAGCTAGGTGGGCTTCTGGATGTTCAAAGGACACACCTTGAAAGCATATGTGTTCTAAGAGAGAAGATTCTAGAAGCATATGTCAGCAGGAGGAAGGGAAGTGGTGGTATCTGTCCTGAGCCTTGTTTGGCCAATAATTTGAGATCATCAGGATCACAGACACCCAGCTGTGAAGGACGGCCTTGAACTAAGAGAGAAAAATCAAGCTCTGACAGGCTAGAGGTGAAGAAATACGACGAACAAGAGGAACTTTAGTAGTGTTAGATGTAAAAGCCTACACCTGGATTTATATTAACCTTGCATCCTAGAACCCTTGCTATAATCATTGTTAGTTCCAGGAGGTTTGGGGGTTTTGTGGGTTTTTTTGTGTGTTTTTTTCCTAGGAGAGTTTTTTTTTAATCAATTCTTTTGGATTTTGTACATAGACAATCATGTTCTCTGCAAACAAAGATAGTTTTATTTCTTCCTTCCCAATCATTATATCTTTTATTTCCTTTTCTTGTCTTATTGCATTAGCTAGGACTTCCAGTAAGATTTTGAAAAGGGATGGTGAGAGATGGCATCCTCGCCTTGTTCCTGATATAGTGGCAAAGTTTCTGGTTTCTTACCATTAGGTACTGTGTTAGCTGTAGGTTTTCTGTAAATGTTCTTTATCATGTTAAGGAAGTTCCCCTCTATTCCTAGTTTTCTGAAAGTTTTTATCATGAATAGGTGTTGGATTTTGTCAAATGCTTTTTTTTCCTGCATCTATTAATATAATCATGTGATTTTTCTTCTTTAGCCTACGGATATGATGAATTATATCAATTGATTTTCTTTTGTTTTTTCTTTTGTTTTTTGCAGTTTTGTTTTTATTTATTTTTTATTATTGTCTAAAGTTTTACATATGTCTTCTTTTTCCCCAATTGATACCCCCCCCATATAAATTGATTTTCTAATGTTGAACCTGTCTTGTATACCTGGGATAAATCCCATTTGGTCCTAGTGTATAATTCTTTTGAAGTATTCTTGGGTTCAATTTGAAAATATTTTGTTGTAGTCCACCAGGATTAAAAAGAAAAAAAATCTGTTGTGCTATTGATAAGATGAGAAAGACCTAGTCTGACCACAGCTCATGGGGCAAAATTACAGGGGTGATTGCAAACTCCACCAACATGGCTGCTGAAGAACCAAATGCCATATTGGGATGAATGAACAGGGAGGATGTCCAGGCCATGGAGAAAGGCCTCTCTCTGTGGTCAGACTATATCTGGAACTGGGTGTTCCGATCTGGCAGCCCCACAGAGAGAGAGAGACAATGCTGGGCTGGACCAGCTCCAGCGAAGAGCCGCCTCACCCTCCAGTGTCCTCACCCTGGGCTCCCTGCCTATGGACAGCCGGCCCCACCTGGCTCCCTGACTCCCGACCCTTCCTCCCCCACCCGCCCCTGTCTGCTCACCACCTCCAGGCCCCCAAGGTGGCCTGACTTTACCCACCACTTCTGCCCAAACTTCCGTTTCGACAGAGGTTCCAACGGGGCTTCTCGCTTACTAACTGGGCTCTGGCCCTGCCGCCCAAGGAGCTGGGTTTTAATTTTGGCGTGGCCTCTCATTTATCATTCTCTAAAATTATCTTATTTGCTTCCCTATTTATTATCTGCCTCCTCCCTCTGGAATGCAAGCTTGGTGAGGACAGGGACTTCGCCGCTGCTATATCCCTGGCTCCCAGAACAGAGCCCGGCACAGAACAGATGCTCAGGAAATGTTTGCTGAATGAATAGCTGTATGATCTTGGGAGAGTTTGTTCCTCGCTAGGCCTCAGTTTCCCCATCTGTAAAATGAGGGAGTTGGATTCGTTGATCTTTCGGGTCCTTGCAACTCCAACATTCTCAAACTCAGTGGGAAGAGGCTGCCTGAAGCGCCCTGGAAGCCTTTAGCTGCCACATCTGAGGAACAGGACCGAGGCCAGAGTCTGATCTTGGGCTGTGAGAGGAGGGTTTGACCTGTCCCATTGGCCCCTTTGACTCTAGGTTGTGGCTGGAGGAGGCACATGGAGATCTGCCAGTGAGACACCCAGACCATGATAGGGGGCATTGCCATGCTTGTCTCAGCCAGGAAGTCACTGTGCAATGTCCCAGGTGTCCTTTCATTCCTCCACTGGTGCCCAACACAGCTTGTCCCCTCTATTCTAGAAGCATTGAGAGGGTGGGCAGAAGAAAGGTACGCGCTGGCCTACCTCCACCCACCACGCCCGTGAGGGGCCCTCGAAGGCTGCAGGACAACATCCAGACTCCCAGGCCTGTCATTCAAGGCCCTGGCCCAGCTTTCCAACCCACCTCCCCCTGAATGCCCTATCACCTCCCCACTTTAGGGCAGGCATCGCTTTCTCCTCCCATCATAGTCACGTGTGCCCATGTCCACCTTCTCCCCAATATTCAGCTCTCTGAAGGCAGGATGCTTAACTGGGACATCTTTGTGTCCTCCTCAGAGCTAGCTCAGCTTCTGGCTTATGAACAGGATGGATGGATGGATGGATGGATGGATGGATGGATGGATGGATAGATGGATGGATGAAATATATCAGAATCCATTTTCTCTCTGGAAAGGTCTATAGGCAATGCCACGTCCACTCATTCTTTCAGCAAACGCTCATTGAGTGCCTTCTGTGTGCCCTGGGCTGGGGCTGGCTATGATGACTTAGACCAACACAGTCCCTGCCCTCTCAACATTTCATCCCAGTGGAGGAGACAGACAAATAAATCAGCCAAATGAACAAAACATTACCAATTATGATGATGATGTCAAAGAAAAATACAGGGGACTGTGATAGGGACTAGAGGAGGGGGAAACTTCTTGGAGAAGAGACATTCGAATCTAGGCCGGGGGTGAGAAGGAACAGGGGGTGTGAAGAGGGAGGGGGTGAGAGCTCCAGGGAGAGCCACGGTCCGAAGGCACCAGTTCATAGTTAATCCGCTATTAACCGTCACAATGCCGATTTTGTAATCAAAGAAAACATGATAATTTCAAGAGAAACATCAAAAGTGCTTTATCAAAGTCATGTCCATCTCTAGCTACACCTTTCCCCCATCTTTCAGGTAATTTGTGGATACCATCTCAACAGACCATTCAGAGGCCCAACTTTCCACTTCTTTGTACGTTTTGAAGTACTGCTCAGAAAGTGAGTGTGCCATCGATCGGAACAAGTGGTCATCGGAAGGAGCAATACAACAAAACAGCATACGTATCAAATCACATATATATCAACATATGTGTAATTCCATCTATTGAAAAAATCCGCATTGTTAACCGGTACACCTAGTAAGACATTTAGGTTTTATTCTAAGTGGGACAGGAAGTTACTGGAGAAATTTAAGCGGGAGAAACAGAATTCATTTCTTGTTTTTAAAAGCCATCAGCTGCTTTGTGAGATTGGTTTGGAGGGGCAGGACAAAAGCAGTTAGCAGGAAATCGGTTATTGCAAGAAATTACTGTGATATGGATGGACCAGGGGAGAGAGGTGAGGTTAGGGCTATTTTGGACATGGTATTAACAGAACTTTGGACAGATGGAATGTAGACGATGACGGTAAAAAAGGAGAATTCAGAGACACCTTGTATTTTGACTTGAGCAACCAGGTGGACGGTGGTGCTGTTTGCTGGGATGAAGGAGACTGAGGGTGAAGCAGGCTGTAGGAAGAACACAAGTGTGTCATTTCTGACACCGTAGGTTGAGATACCTATTGGCTACACACGTGGAGTGTCTAAAAGCCAGTTAATGGAGTTCAAAGGAGAAGTTTATCACACTATTTACAGTCATAGGAACGACGCCATTCAGGCCCAGACTGAATCTTGAGAACCTTGAGGGATTAGGGAGAGAAAGAGGGACGAGCAAAGGAAATTGAGAAGAACAGCCAGAGAGGGGGGAGGGAAACCATGGGCGTGCTCTCACAGAGGTCGAGACAACAGAGCATTCCAGAAGGGGGCTGCAGCCAACTGGGTTGAATGCTTCTGAGAGGCTGAGGAAGGTGAAGACAGAAACATGTTCAGCAGACTTGGCAACAGGGAGGGTGCTAGTGACTTGACAAAAGCCGCTTCAGTTGAGTTGGGGAAATGGAAGCCAGGTTGGAAGGGGCTGGAGAGTGAATGAAAGGTAAGGAAGTAAAGACAGCTGGTGTAGACACTTTCCAAGAAGTTGGTTTGTGAAGAGGACCAGAAAAATAGGGCAATAGATGAAAGGAGATGGGAGGCCAGGAGGCTGCCATTGTTTTGAATAAGGAAGGCGTGGATGGTGGTGGAGAGAAGACAGCTGGAGAATAAGGTCCTCAGGAAGCACTGACAGTGGGGGCCAGAGCCCAAGTGGAAGGCCTGGCCTTTGGGTGGAGGAAGGAGGGGGCAGGGCACACAGCTTCTGGTTATGCTTCAGGGTGCGCTTAAAGGAGAAAGAGGCGAAGGCGGAGTGTTCCTGGGACTCGTTCATTCACTTAATAATGAACATTAGGCACGCTGCTGGCACAAAGGACTGATCCTCTCAGCCAGGTACCCAGGGAGGACTTCCTGGAGGCAGTGTTTTTGTGTAGGTGAAGTCCGGAAGGACAAATCAAAGCTCTCCAGGGAGACAAAAAGGAGGAGTGCTCCAGGAGGCAAACAGACCATAAGCAAAGAGT